>JAQQZT010000037.1:25793664-25806185 GCA_030068275.1 Clarias platycephalus | reverse complement strand
TTGTGAAGCTGCTTTGAGACAATGACCATTGTTAAAAGCGCTATATAAATAAAATTGAATTGAATTGAAATTGAATTGAATGGAGTGTGCGGTCAACTCCCTGCCGATCCTCACGCTTCTTCCTCTTTGTTGTTATTGCAGTATATTGGTATTCTGGATTTGTGACAATAATGGTGAAATAACTATGCTAATTTGGCTAAATAACTATTTACAGAAATTTGTTTTTTAATCTCCAGGGTTGAAGGGTTCGATTCCCTCCTCGGGTCTGTGTGCATGTTCTCCCTGTGCTTGGTGGGTTTCCTCCGGGTAATTCAGTTTCCTTCCATAGTCAAAAGAAATGCAGATTACATTAATTGGCGTACCAAATTGCCCACAGTGTGTGTGCGCGTGTTGCTATACATTGGCACCCTGTCCCCCTCCTCTTGTGGCCAAAGTCTCCTGGGATAGTCTCCAGGTCCCCCGCGAACATGTAAACAGGATAAATGGTATAGAACAAGGATCTTCAACTCCAATCCTGGAGGGCTAGTGAGCAGCATAGTTTGTAATTCACCAACACCTAAACACACCAACTGAACCTAGTAATTGACAGATTATTTGAATCAGCTGTGTTTGAGAAGAAGAATCACCAACTGTGTTGAACACTGGCCCTCCAGGACTGGAGTTGAAGATCCCTGGTATAGAAGATGAAGACGTGTTGGCGACGCTGGCTGAATATGTTCACGTCTGGCAACCCTGCATACGCAGGCCGCTGTGGATGATGGGATATGTCACGTATTGTTGTGCTGAACGAGGTAGGTTTTTTTTTTTGTTAACCATGAATTTCTTGAAATTTTTAGTTTGCTTAAAGACAATATTCAAAATTTATTATTATTATTATTATTATTATTGTTTACCAAACGTTTCATTAAATTATATTTTGTATTCATAATGATTCATTTATAATTTATTTATTATAACTTAGTGCATATGGATATTAATGTTAATTCTTAAGTAACATTATGTTCTCTCTCTTTATCTCATCTGTTCAACCAGCGTCACTGCAGCAGCGTTACATTTTCTGCCTGGAAACACCGTGAGCTAACCACAGGCGTAAAAAAAGGTGTGTGTGTGTTGTCCATTCAACACAGCCTTGCACAAAAGCTACATGTACACTTACATGTACTGTACAGTCGTGGCCAAATGTTTTGAGAATGACACAAATATACATTTTCAGAAAGACATTTTCTGCTTCAGTATTTTTAGATCTTTTTTTCTGGTATACTGAAATAGAAATACAAGCATTTCATAAGTGCCAAAGGATTTAATTAAGTTTATGCAGAGTTAATATTTGCAGTGTTGTCCCTTATTTTTCAAGACATCTGCAGTTCTTCCTGTCATGCTGCAATCAATCTGGGCCACATCCTGACTCAGGGCAGTTAATTTTTGGAATTTGTCAGAATTTGTGGGTTTTTGTTTGTCCACCTGCCTCTTGAGGATTGACAATGGAATTAAGTTCTGAAGAATTTCCTGTCCATGAATCCAAAATTTAGATGTTTTGTTCCCCCAGCCACTTTATTCTTTTTTCCCACCGATTTTCTCCTTAATTTAGTCGTGTCCAATTCCTCCCCGTCACTAGGGGGCTCCCACATTAAGGGGCTACTACCACTTGTATTTTACTTATGTAGTTTTAGTTATAAACTCAGACCATCAAAGTTTAAAACTTTTCACCAGTTTAAAGCAGTAAGTTGCTTTGAAGTAAGTCACAAATTAGCTTTTGGAACTAAATATGTATTTAATAATATGTATTGTAAGAAAGGCAACACGGTGGTGTAGTGGTTAGCACTGTCGCCTTGCACCACCAGGGTCCAGGTTCGATTCCCATCTCCATGTGTGCATGGAGTTTGCATGTTCTCCCCGTGCTTGGTGGACCTCTCGGTACTCCGGTTTCCTCCAACAGTCCAAAGATATGCAGGTTAGGCTAATTGGCATTCCCAAATTGCCCATAGTGTGTGAATGAGTGTGCAAGTGTATGTATGTGTGTGTGCCCTGCGATGGATTGGCACCCTGTCCAGGGTGTACTCTGCCTCGTGCCCTAAGCCTCCTGAGATAGGCTCCAGGTCTCCACGACCCTAAATACAGGATAAAGCGGTATAGAAGATGAGTGAGTGAGTATTGTAAGAACAGAGCTTTTGTGGATTATTAGTAGCTTTCTCCACTTGGGGGCAACACTGAGAACTAGGGATGTCCCAGCATGCTCTTTCTTTTACTCTTCCTCTAAACCGGAAGTGACAACCTGGATCCAGAAAGTGCCAGTGTGCATGCAGGCTTTTATTCCAACCAAGCAAAACCCACACCAGATAGGCTATTGAAAGGTAACAACAACTTATTAAACAGGTGGAATCACCTTTCTGGATCCAGTTTGAGGCCTTTGATCTGACAAGGCAGGTCATTCAAGTTCACATCTCCACCTCCAGTTTAATGCTCCAATTCTTTCTTCTGCAGTCATGGATGCAAATTCGAGTACGAATTGTTCACATAACATCCAAAAGAATCGGAGTAAGAAGAACCAAAGCGGAGCACCACCCCAAGGAAATGAAGCACCAGTCACACAGGATCTAAACACAGAACACAGGAGGGATTCAGTGGGAGCAGCACCTGAACTTCCACAGTGCAAAATGGGTGGCAAGAAAGTAGATGACATGAGCTTCATGATATCGTGTACAAACTGGTACTAGGGGCATGTGATAAGTGAACACTAAACACAATGAGATTCATCACACAAAAGAATATGGATGCTAACTTGTAGCCTGATCATGAATTGACAGCTTTGAAGGATGTCCCTCCAGAACAGCTTGCATATTAACTGTTATAATTAAGTAATTTTACTTAATTGTCCATTGACAAGTTGGTATATTTTTATTTTTGGCACCCAAAAATGGTGATAGTGATAAAGATATAGCAGAGTTTTTGTCCTTTAGACTGTCCAGCTCTCTCACATTTCTCTTCTGGACACTTAGCTTAAAAAGAGAATACTCCAAAGCTTTAATATAAATGCTCATTGCACTGTTTTCACAATCATCATCGTTTCTCATCTTAGAAATTGGTAACTGGCTGCACCTTTGTATTCCACATGTATTGTTTCCACTAAACTGCACTCCTTAATAATGACATTAAATGTTGGTCTTTTGTTTTATGCAAAAAAAAAAAAAAAAACCAGTATAATTGATGTATGAAATAATTTATTATTATTAATAGTCACTACCTGTGCAAGGAGTCCCTCCATGTGATGTCCGTGTGGAACACAATCAATAAATGATCACCAAAATAATGAAAATACAGCACAGAAACTGGCAACTTGGAAGAAGAACATGTTGTTTTACATAATGTTTTACCCAATGTTCAACCAGCCCATTTCCCTGAGCCTATGCACACTGTGGACTCAGGATCCGGTCTGACAGGCATGGACCATGATGTGACCTTTTGCAGTTGTAGCCCATTTGCCTCAAAGTTCAAAATGTTTTTCTTTCTGAGATGCGTTTTGGCTCACCATGGTGGTAAAGATTGTTGTTATTTAACCTGCCTGCATATTCTGTTAAAGCATGCGCATGATTTTATACACTGTACTGCTGCCATATAATTCCTTGATGATTGTTTGAGGTGTACTAGGGTTCCTGTTTAAGTGGCTGGTGAATGTTTTTAATGTGCTTCAGAATGGAACTTAACAGAATATTAGCACACACAGTGTCTGTTGCCTTATTGTCAGTGGTACAACACATGCAGACAGGTCCATAGGTATTTGGACAATTTTCATATTTTTGCCTCCACAATGGTTGTGGGGGAAAAAGCAATCAAGATGTGGTCAAAAAGTAGACGTTCAGCTTTTCTTCAAAGGGTTTAACAAAAGTATTGCATTAACTGTTTAGGGGTTTCCAGGCATTTTATAGTCCCTCTATTTTCTTAGGTTCCATAGTAATTTGACAAAATATCAAGCAACATTAAATTTTTATATCTATTATATATTCTCTATATGTAATATTATAGTAGTTTTTAAAGAAGCGAGTCTAGAAACCACTGACATCACCATTTTTTTTCCATTGAGATCCTTTGCCAGACCTTGATTGCACTTGCCTTCACTACCTGCAGGTTTGTAGGTTTTTCTACCTTCAGTATTGTCTTCATCAAATGAAAAGTGTGCTTAGTGAGTTCATGTGACCAACTTGGCCCTTTAGGAACATTTATTATTATTATTATTATTATTATTATTATTTTTGCCTTGGATTGCTTTTCTGGTTTTGTGCCATTATAGACTGTACTGTATTGTTAAAAAATAATGGCTTCTCTTGACAGACTATACACCTAACCTAGTGTACAGTACAATTGTACAGTGCAATAATGCACCTAACCTCCAGAGTGTTCTTCGCTTGGCTAGATGTAGGCATTTTTCTTCACCAAAGAAAGAATTTTGTGATTATTCACTTTAGTTATTTTCTGTGGGCTTCAAGGCCTTTTGGTGTTGCTGAGGTCACCAGTACATTCCTTCTTTTCAAGAAAATACCAAATTGTTCATATGATAACTCTTAAATGTTCTGCTACCAAATACAAATTAAACATGTGAAATCAACTACAGATCTTTATCCTTTTCAGGACATTACTAAGAAATAAAGCCTAACTACAGTATTAAACAGTTTTGTATATGGATATAACCAGTAAAACATTGTATGGATAAAATAAACACACAATGCAGTATTTGTGTTAAACCCCTTGGATTACATCTGAAAATCTACACTTCACTCACAACTTGATTACTTTATATCAAATCAACTGAGGTGAACTGTAGATAAAACTACTAAGCGTATTGCATGTAAAGGCTAGTCACTTATGTGCATGGATATTGTTCTAGTTTATATTAGGTCTAAATTATACTGTTGCATAAACATATAACATATAAAGTATTATATGATCTTTACTATGATCTTTATTATATGGTCTTTACTAATAAAGTCTATGAGTTAATACACTGCCTGACCTGAAAGAAAACAACTAAAGAGATTTAAAATTACTGATACTGGGTCAAGAACCCTTCAACATATTATAAAACCTGTTAGGATGGTGCTGAGCTCTCATTTTTTTGGAATAAGTGTGGTCAAGATAAAATCATGAATGGAGATCACTTAGTGGCTTAAAAATAATCAGTTAATACCATAGCAATGTTTAATAGTGAAAGTAAGAGCAATTCCATACACACACAATGTGATGAGAGCTCACAGGATTGGGACTAAACAGCTGTGAGGCCATAGGAGAACCACTTGTTTGTGAGACTAATTAGGAAAAAAAAGCTTCAATTTGATCGGGAGCGTAAGGATTGGGCTTTGGAGCAATAGTAAAAGGTCATGTGGTCAGATGAGTCCAGACTGACCACATTCCAGAGCCATGGAAAGGGTAAAAAGGGAGCCCATGCATTCATAATGCATAATGCCCACTGTACAAGTCTCTGGAGAAACTGGTCTAGGCTCACATTATATGGAAATAAGCTTAAGTCAGCTGATGACCTGAATAACCAGGGTATCACATCAGTGGAGTTTTTCATCCCTGATGGCACAGCTATCTTCCAGGACTCAAATTGCGAAAGAGTGTTTCTGGGAACACTAGGAATCATTTTCACAGATGAACTGACTAACACATTTTTTTTTTTTTTTGGTGAGGCGAAGTTGCATGGTAAAAGAAAAAATCTACAATTTAAGCCATAGCTGATGGACTAAACATTCAAATGTAATTACACATAAGAAAAACACATTTCATAGAAGCCAGTATTTAATAACAATTACATAACTGATCATTTTTGCTTTTATTGAAATTTAATTGTTAACATGACATTATTAGGTACCCCTTACAGAACAAATAAAAACAAACAAACAAAAAAAAAAATACAGTTAAATCTGCATGGAGGTAAAAAGGCAAACTTTTGCAAATAAAGCATAAATATTGTTAGATCAAAACTATTCATAATGATTGCCATTGTTACAAATGATATCACTGTATATTATCTGTAAAATTATATGCTAATCTTAAAGAGTGAGAGAAAAAAACAATAGTTATCCATTGCCTGTTGTAAGTATATGATCCATGCGTTAGGCTAAGCAACATTTGACTCTGAAATTAGACAATTTCACAAAGCCGCACAGACAGATTCTCTGTTGTTTGGTCGAAATAACTTTTTTCATAAATTAATAAAAAAACAAAGCGAAGATTTATGTACATTAAATACTATGAAACATAAATAAAATCAAACAAATAAGTTTAAAGCTTTATCAGATAAAATTTCAGTTGTAGTCAGTCCTATATAGACAAAGAACATGTATCAATTCGTGTAAAATTCTAAACAAGATCTGATATGTTTGTTTTTCCTCTTTGTTTATTGTTAGTCTCTTGAAAGGAGCACAGAAACTAAAGGCAACCGCAGGTAGAGGTTAAGAGTGGCTGTCACACAGCATCATCATCACACCATAAAATGAGGCAATATCAGTAGAGTATACTCATATTCCTGTTTTTTGTTTGTACACATTTTTTTACTTCCCAGAAAAAAAATCCTGCACTGGCATGGCTTCACCTTAAAACAAGCTTAAAACAAACTTTTTCTATAGAAATGATAAATTCTTAAAAAAGAAAATTCATAAACATGATGTATGTCTCCTTGTGATAATTCATATCTCCAGTGGCATGTGCAGAACAGTTGTAGCAGCAGGCCCAAGAGTAGCACAGGAGTAAGAAAGTGGGGGCATCAATTAATACTAAGACCTAAAACTTGATCATGGATCCTGATTTAGGTTACAAAATTAGAGTTTGTAGAGTAACTATTTCATATAAAGTTTTAATATACATGTTTGAGATCCCTGTTTTTTGTTATTAGCGAATGTTCATGATGTGTTAATGACAGAAGGACATAAAGCCCAGCTGACTAAATAGTGAGAAGTGATAAAAAACTGTTTAGGTCAAATCCCTGTATGACCATAAAAACGTATGACCATAAAATTATTAAGATGTTAAAAAGCATTGAAAGAAATGTACTAAAATGAGGTGGCTTGCACAACGAGCAGTCATTTGGGCTACGCAAGTGATTTAGCTACAGGCTGCAATATATAAGGGATAAAACACTTTGGATTCTGTATCAATATCAAGGATTTACTTATGAAAGCACATTCAAACTACCACGAGATTTTAAAAAATTACATATAAAATTAAAAACATGGAACACAGTTCTGTGCTACAAACCCTATTTGCTTTTGGTCTTTTCATTCTTTACACCCAAAGCAAGGTTATCAAACCAATCAATGAAATAAGACGGCACAGTGTGTTCCATTTAAATGAATTCCACCTAATACTTACTCTATTATAAAATAAAATATACTTCCTTTTCACACTGCACACTGGCATTTCGGTACAGATGCCCAAATTCAACCTTTTATTGCCTAGACAATAATGTTGAATCTGCATTAAGCAGGCACAGATGTTACTGCATGTGTGACATTTCTCTAACCAAAGATGGGCTGCTTAGAATGTAAATTTAAAAGCAAGAATAAATGCGATGGAGAGAGAAAGATCTATGAAGAGGACAAAGTTCAATGTTCTGGTAATCATGCTCATTTACTTTAAGTAATGCACTATAAATTCTAACAGAAAATATCTTCTTGTGATTGACTTGAAGATGTCATGGAAACGATTAAGACGAGGCACAGTGACTTAAAGAAGGCCTAGAAGATGTGTTAATGCAGACTAAAAAAAATGGTGTCAATGGTGAAAAGATGATTGGAAGACAAGAACACAAACATTTTCTCCCAGAAAGAACAAATGCTCTCAGTATGTGCAAGTAAACCCTAATATTGCAACCATTTACATTACCAGATACTTTTACCGAAAGCCAATTTCAAAGAAGGCATAGCCAAGTCCTACCTAAATAGGTTCCTACTCTAATAATTCCTACTATTAGCTGGTTAAAAAGCCTTGCTTTCCCACTTGCAGTGTAGTGAACTGTATAAACATCCAGATAGTAATACATTTACTGCCCAGCTACTACAACCATTTACAACAGACCTTGTAATTTCAAAAAACATTCAGATTATCTAACATACATAAGGTACATGTGGTACAAAGACACCAACTATAAAGGCATAGAAAGAACATAATTCATGTAACAGAGTTATTAAAAGAAATTCAAAGTGCCAACAGAGAGTACAACAGAATTCAAAGAGAAGCCAGGAATCAGAATGGCATTATTATCCCATGTCAGTTAGTGACATCAACCAGCAGCGGCCATCATGTATGTGCAAAAGGGCAGTTAAAGCATTCCTCCATATGTGTTCAGCTGATAATATTTCCCTCTGAGTGTGTTAAGAGTGTGTTCAGCTGCCCTGTGAAGGCATGCTGTGCCAGCAGTTTGAAAATATGTGTTTTGGAGCACGTATGTACTAAAGACAAAAACCACTGTGTGTTGGCTTGTAAAAAAAAATGCAAAAATTCCAAATCAAAGGAAAGGTTATTCAAGACATTAATCTAAAACAATAATGACTTTTAACAATCCGGTTTGCCAATACATAGGGTATAAGTAGGTACAGTATACTGTATGTATACATACATATACTGTACTGTACCTTAAAGTTTTTTGAGAATTTTCTATCATGTTTTATGTTTTTCTCACAAAAGCATTGTGGGAGATGAGGAAACAATCCCCCAATAAATCATGTTCTGATGAAAGCTTTCAGAATAACATGTAGCACCACTAAAACATGTACAATAAGCATAAACTCGTTCATTTTCCTTCAGTTGTGATTGATCTGGAGCGTATGCCCATAAGACTGTGAATAAACCTAATGACAGGTTTGACAAAACCACAGATCCAGTTTAAAACTGTGTGTCATGGATAAAACACATGAAACTCCACACTGATAGAAACCTGAGCTCAGGATCAAACCATAGACATGTGAGGATGCTGGAGATGTGATAATTTGCCTTTACAACATTTTAGTCTGCTTCGAAAGAACTATGACCAGGAACTGAAGCTTTCTACAAGTTGCCTCAGGACTTTTTTAAAACGGTAAAGTCACTAAATAGTTACCTTAGAACTTTTTCAGAATGGTAATGTCACTGCATGAGGTGAATTTAGATTGGATTGGATTTAGCAATCTTTTATAAGACTAACCAAACAACTACTCCAGCATAAGTACTCTAGTAAGGGTGCTACAATGTTGATTACACATAGAAATACATCATTGCTAATTTACAAAAATTATTATACACCTGTTTGGGAATAAACCAACCCATAATATATACATTTTTATAAGGTTAACATGATCACCACAATCTATACCTCCCACAGTTTGTTATGCAGATGCAGCACAATTAATACCACATTGAAAATCCAGCATATTTTGGGGGGAAAAATCTGCAATGTCTGCTTGGCAATTTAAAAACTGCCCCAAATTGTTTTCAGGTCAAACATATTTGCATATTTGTATGGGGAGGTGCATTAGCAGTGCTGATATGATGTTAAACCAACCAATACATAGTTGAAAAACAAATCTATAAAATCTATAAAAACTCGCCCAAAGGACACTTAATAGTGCCTGTGCACTGCAATCAGATATAAGAAACCAGTGGTGACTTAAATGACGAATAGTAACTTATATTCAGTACAAATTAATAATAAGCTCTAAGGCATGCCACACTAGCAAAATACTCAAATGTAAAAACCAGAATAAGTGTGTATTTTGCAAAAACACACTCTTACTGTATTAAGACTTTTTCCATCAGGTAGTTAACATCATGAGTTTATGTAAGAGAAGAAAATTCTATGCATAAAACTGCTTAGATTTAGAAACTGTTTAGAAACTGTTTAGATTTTTAGATGCCCCCCCTTATACAGTTTAAAACCCGAACAAACCATCAACCTTAAGCAACACTGTACTTGCATGTTCACACGTGTGTGTGTGTGTGTGTGTGAGTGAGTGAGTATGTGCATGCCTAGCGCACAGTCAGGTCCTGATGTATTTGGACAGCAATAAAAGTTTCACAGTTTTGCTACTGTACACCATGACAATGGATTTAAAATGAAGCAATAAATATGTTATTGAACTTTTGATTTGATATGCAGTTCAAAATGCTGCCAATACAACTGAAAGTCTGAAACAAAGAGACTTATCAGAAAAATAGCAGAAACAGCAGGACTGGCAAATCAACTATTTTGTACATTCTTAAAAAGGACGAATGCACTGGTGAGCTCAGCAACACCAAATGACCTTGAGGGTCACAAAAGCAAGTGGATAAACACAGAATTCGTTGCTTGGTGAGGAAAAACCTTACTCACATCATCTCATTCACAACATCTAGGTAAGTCCAGAACACTCTGGAGGAGGTAGGTGTATCATTGACAAAATTTTACAATAAAGAGATCATTATGAGGTCATCATGAATCTAAATATAGAAGATTTACCTCAAGATGCAAATGGCTGGTAAGCCTCAAAAGCAGAAAGGTCAGAATACACCTTGTTAAAAAAAAGCCTGCCTAGTTCTGTAATTCATAAAGACTTAGTGCAATATTTTGCTAAAATTAAATTAAAGCTTAGGTACTTTAATTCACATCCATTGTGCTGATGTACAGAGGCAAGAATATGAAAATGTGTCAAAAATAAACAGTCCAAATATACACTGCTTAGCCAAAAAAAGTTACAGTTTCAGAAGGGCTTGCATCAAGCAAAGAAAACAACTAAGGTGACTGCTTTAATAAATATGCAATGCATTATTTAAACCTGGAAGGATAGTGGTGAATCAATAACTTCACAGAATATATGTGATCAGAAAAAAAACATGAATAACCATGATCAGAGATAATTTAAACACTTGGAATGTTACAAAGAGAGAGAGAGAAAAAAAAGTAAAATCCAACTGTTGGATAACTACTAACTGTTTAATAGTGAAGATGAATCCTATTCCAGAGCAATGGGCTCATCAGGGTAATAATTAAAGCACATAATTCAGTGATGCACCCATCCTGCATAGGCACATAAATGTTATGTGGAAATAAAATTAAGACAGCTGACTATGTAAATGTACGTGTATAAAGTGTGTGGCTTTATTTTGGCCAGGCAGTATATGTGACCTATGATATGTATACCGATCAGCCATAACACTGTCAGAAGTGAATAACATTGATTATCTCATTACAGTGGCACCTGGAAGTGGGTGGGATATATTAGGCAGCAAGTGAACATTTTGTCCCTGAAGTTGGTGGGTTGGAAGCAGAAAAAATGGTAATGATTTGAGTGGCTTTGACAAGGTCTAAATTCTGATGGCTAGATGACTAGGTCAGAGCAAGTCCAAAACCGCAGCTCTTGTGAGGTTGTTCCTGGGCTGCAGTGGGCAGGTCCTACCAAAAGTGGAAAGAAGGAAAACCAGTGAACCGGCTCCGGGGTCATGGGTGACCAAGGCACACTGATGCACGTGTGGAGCAATGGCTGGCCTGTATGGTACACTATTCATTAGAATACCTACTGTAGCTCAAATTACTGAAAATGTTACTGCTGGTTCTGATAGAAAAGTGTTTGAACATAGTGCATCACAATTTGTTGCATATGGGCCCATGTAGCCACAGACTCAGGATGCCTATGCTGAGCCGTGTCCACCAACAAAAGTGCCTACAATGGGCATGTTAACAGCAGAAACTGGACAAAGGCACAATGGAAGAAGATGGCCTGGTTTGGTAAATTGTTTTCTTTTACATTATGTTTTCTTTTATATTATTAGGTGTATGGGGTACGCTTATCGTGAGAAGAGATAGCACCAGGATGCAATATGGGAAGAAGGCAAGCTGGCGGAGGCAGTGAGATGCTTATGTTCTTAACATATGTCCTAAAGATTGTTGCTGACCAAGTATAAACCTTCATGAAAATTCCCCGACGGCAGGGGCCTCTTTCAGCAAAATAATGCACCCTTCCATACTGCCAGAATGATTCAAAATGGCCTCCAAATCCTCCGGAGATAAATATTCAAAAATTCTCCAGGGACCTACTCAATACAGTGGAACCTTGGATTAGGAGCATAATTTGTTCCGGAAGCGGGCTCGTATTTCAAAACACTCTTAAACCAAATCGAATTTTCCCATAAGAAATAATGGAAACTCAAATTATTCGTTCCACAGCCCCCAAAATAAAATACATAGAAATAATTAACACAACATAAAAAAGTAAAAACAAAACTAATTAACCTGCACTTTACTTAAAAAAAAAATAAATAAATAAATCCCGACAGATAAGTTTTTGTTTGTGCACTGTGTATGTGTGTGAAGCTAAAGTACTGAGCCCCTCCCCTCTCCCCCTTCTCATGTTACACAGTTACCCTTCCTCCACTCTTTTCACACACACGCGCAAACACAACGGAAACACTGTTTTATCTGAAAAAATAAACAAGAAATCTCTTTAATGACACTCGATTGAGTGACACACTAACGGAATCACTGCTGTAAAGTAAAAATAAAACAAATTAACCTGCACTTT
>JAQQZT010000037.1:25783008-25793564 GCA_030068275.1 Clarias platycephalus | reverse complement strand
ATGATACTCAGTACTCGTAAACCAAGACTTGTTCGTTTTCCAAGTCAAAATTTATAAAAAATCTTTGCTCGTCTTGCAGAACACTCGTAAACCGCGTTACTTGCAATCCAAGGTTTCACTGTATTAGGCAGGTGATCATAATAGTATGGCTGATCATTGTGTATATATAAAACCATGCCATCGCTCCTCAGTGCCTCTGGAGTGTGCTGTGATATCCGACACCAGGTTGTTGGCTGTGGACCTTTTGCATGCTGTGGGTTGTAGGGTTTGGCCTCCTTGGATTAGACTGTTTTTTTGTCCAGCAAGGACAAGAAAGCAGGGGTGCTAGATCGGTTTGGGGGCTCTGAAATTTGGGAATCTTTTGGTCTTGGACTCATTGCCTGCTGGCCTCTGTGTGCAGGCTGGGGATCTGGGCAGTCAGGTGCCTTACTATCATGGTCAACATTTCCATTTTGCTTCATTGGCTTTTCTATGGGATTTGACCAGATAGGCTGCCCTTTGATCCCTGTGGGCATGGGTGAGCCTTGGGTGCACATGATCCTGTGACCAATTTGTTGGTATATAGTTGGTGATCACTGTAACTGCTGTAGTGTTAATGTTATGGCTGATTTTATATATAAATTGTGATGATTCCATTTTAACAGTTTTCAGAAAAACAGATTTTAGAAAATATCGATTATTTTAGTTATAAAGGTGTTGAAGAGCACAAGCGCCAACATATTATGTCAAAACATAATGATGACATCTATGATGGCGCCCTAGGTGGCTGCCGTCGCGACTCTGTGGTCGCAAAAAAACATTTCACTGCATTTCATACTGTATGATTGTGTATGTGACAAATAAAATTTGAATTTGAAAACTGTTTTAGCCATAAAAGATTGAAATTTAATGATTTTGCAAAACACTATAAATTAGCCTGCAGTTGAGTGACATTGTCTCTTTTAAAGGGTCTCTTTTACCAAAGACTGTCATGTCTCTTGGGTGTTTTAAAAACCTTGTCTGTTTGAAAAATCTGGTCTGTTTGTGGAAACAATTTTGACGTCCGAAGTCCGAATTTTAAGAAAGGCTATCTTTCCTGTTTTGCAGTCAAACTGTTCATACATATTTACAGATTGATTTCATATAATATAATAAAACTGTAAAGTTGCCGTATATTAAGATTTTTGTCTGTTTGTTTGTGCACGCCTCATTTAAAAAATACTGAACAAATTTTAATAGGGTTTTATAGGTGTATTTGACCAAGCTTGAGGTAACAACTTTTTTTTCCCATCATAATCGGTCCACAGGAAAAGAAGATATGATAATTTGAAATGTAAATGGAAAACTGCCTTACTGTATATAATTATAAAGTACTAATATAATTAAAAATTCAACAGATGGCGGTGTATGTTTTTATATGTGCTTATGAGTATGCAATTGAAATCTACTTAATAAACGCAATCTCAAACCTTCAATCTGCACATTCACAGCAAAATGTAATAATTTTAGTTTGTTCCAAAATTCAACAGATGGCGTTGTAAATTTTTTTAAATGAAATTAAATACCACGTGAATACACACACTCACACGTACACAGACATACACACACCAATTGAGCCATAGCATCCAAGGCAGCTCTGGCTTCTGGGGGTGTGCTGTGGCATTTGACACAGTTAGTGCCAGATCCTTTGAGTGCCGTGGGTTGCGGGGTGGGGCTTCCATGGATCAGCCTTATTTGTTCAATGCATTTCAGGGATGCTATATTGGTCTGAGATCTGGGGAAACTGGAGGCGAGATCAACAACTTCGAACTCTTGGCTGCCAAGCCCTGTACATGGCAGTGATGCACAGGGTGTTCTGATACCTTTCAGCAAATTGTGCTACATTGGTTTTTCTGTGAGATTGGACCGGATGGCCTAACCTTTGGTCCCCACAAGCATAGATGAGCCTCGGGTGCCCATGGTCCTGTCACCAGTTTACTGTTATTCAATTCACTTTGTGGTGGTGGTGTGGCTGATCGGTATAAAACACACACTCCCGCACACACTCACACACACACAGTGGGGTCTGTGTCTGAGGCCACTAGTGAAAATGCTTATATTTTGCATTTATTTCTAAATTAAATACAACAGTACAATATAATAATAAAATCTTCAAACAAAATGAATGTTTTTACAGGAATTTTAGAGTTTCTTTCTATTAGCTATGTCCCTCATCAGCTTTAATGACAGTGTAACCTCGAGATGGCATGTACTCCACAAGAGCAAAATCTATCAAATGTGTTAAATGAATACTTGCTTTAAATAAAATTATTGGGCATAAGGAAAGTTTGACCTTTTGTATAAATCAATTAACATGATCAACAAATTTGCTTACATTTAAATAGGGACCTAGAAATAGTACATAATCTTACACGGATATTAAAGATCCAATAAATTAAACATTTAATTTATTTGTTTTAAATATTTCAGTATTCTAAAACATTATGGTTATTTACATGTTAAAAGAATATGTTAAAAGAATGTGGTCTCAGACTTTTGGACCCCACTGTAGCTATACTAAAGTTAATGCTTCTGTAATGCTTTAAAAAGAGTCAGATGTCCAAGATAGGATTAAAGACTATAAGATACCCGAAGCCTCTTGTATTATTTTCTTAATTCTTTTTACCTACAATGTTATTCAAGCCTTTAACAAAGAAGTCATTTTGTTTTGTTCTTCTTACATATTCTTTCAATAATTCTTTAAATTCCTGTACAAGTCCATGTGGAGCACATATGTAGAACATATTTGCTGGCATCCGACCACCATTTTTGTGTTCCTTGGACACATTGATGATTAGAATTCACTGTGGTGGTCCTCAAACTCCCAGGTTGTCAAAGAATGGGGAAGGTTTTACAGTATCAGTGTAAGGCCTAAGCAATGTTTACGCTCCTGTCCCTGTAATCCACTACTCAGTTAAAGCCTAGGAAACCTGTGCTTTTGCCTCATGTGTTTAAAAAAAAAAAAAAAAAAAAAAAATTCAATTTATTTTTACATTTTTTCAAGTTTAGTTCCACAGATGGAAGGACATGGAGTCAAAAATGTTTCAATCCCCACCTCTTGCATTACAATGCAGTAAGCAGGCACTGGTTAAGTAGGTGCTCCTGAGCACTGTCACATTAGCCCTCTTAAACATTTTTAGTGTTTAAAACTTTGCAATAGTCTGGTCGGTCATACCCATTCCTGAACTGGCTGTTTGTAGTAGGTCACAGGTTGAGGGACAGTTTTGTTCTTAAACTGGAAGATGGTGTACACGAGGACCAAGATGCACAGAGAAAGAATGCAAGGGATTACCACAGCAATTGCATTTACAGTGCTTGGCACATCATTTATGGCAACCATTATGTCGACATCATCATGGGGGAGTTGTTTGTCCTGGTTCTTCTCCGCTTCTATTCGATCGCAACCCATCCAGTCCTTAAGGATAGACTTTGGGTAGCCAGGTTCCACTGTTAACTTCTGGTTGTCAAACTTCCAGTAGTCCTTTCCTTTGTAGAAGTAAGTGTGAACTGGAAAGAGGATCAGGGAGATATATATCATTAAAACAATTTTTAACCATAAATAGCAAGTGTAATCCATAATTTTTAAAAAATTATTTTCATTATTTCTTATGGGGAAATTTGCTTTGACATACGAGCGCTTTGATATACAAGCACACTTTTGGAACAAATTATGCTCGCAGTTCAAGGTTTAAATGTACTATAAAAAATAACTACTCGGATAATATTAAAATACTGTGCATCGTTCCTTAATTATTAGATACTTTAGTGTTACTGACTTTTATGTTCAATGCCACAAGTTGTGCTTATTTAGATACATATTTTAGACCAAATTAAAGTAAATTAGAAAACTTTACATGAAATAATTTTTACAGTTTATTAAAAGGCATGTCCACTAATTGTTTATTTGTGTCAATTCCTCATCATATAACATTGCATAACTAAAACAAAATTGGAAATTGATGGGTAGTGATTTTTGTTGGGCAGGATAAAATTCTAAAATTTAAGAATTTTAACACAGAAAGAAAACTGTCCTATTTTATATTTATTTTAACTGTCCTAAAATTATATTACACAAAGATAACCCAAGTGAACACAAAATGCAGTTTTGAAATGATGAAAAGCTGTCCAAACCTGCCTGGCCCTATGTGAAAAAAGTAACTGCCTCTAAACTGGCTGTGCAACTGCAATCAACCATTTGCATAATTGTCAATGAGTCTTTCACATCACTGTTGAGGAATTTTGGCCCACTTATCTATGCAGAATTGTTTTAATTCAGTCACATTATTTTCCAACAGCCAGTTTAAATAAATCTCAAAGTCGGGACTTTTGACCACTCCAAAACTTAAATTTAGCATTTTTTGAACCATTCAGAGGTGGACTTGCTTGCAAACGGATGCCTGGACATTGTCCTTCCAAACTTTCTAGTAGAGTGCAGTGTTCATGGTTCCATCAGTTACTGTATGTCAAGTCGTCCAGGTTCGACCATCACACTACCACCGTCATGTTTGATTGTTGGTATGATGTTTTTTTTTTTTAATGAAACGATATGTTCACTTTATGCCAGATGTAAAGGGATGCACACTCAGCAAAAAGTAAAATTTTAGTTTAACAAGTCCACAGAATATTTGCCCAATAGAATAAGATGAGATGAGATGAGCTTTGTGTTTATTTTTGGTTAGCAATGGCTTTTGTCTTGGAACTCTCCCATGGATTCCATTTTTTCCCAGTCTCTTTTGTATTGTTGAATAAGGAACACTGACCTTAACTGAGGTAAGTGAGGCCTGCAGTTCTTTAAATATTGTTCTGAATTCCTTTATGAGCTCCCCGGATGAGTCGTTGTTTTTCCCTTTTTGCCTTAGAATTGAATTGGTAACCCTTTCAAGACTAATTATTCAATTCAATTCAATTCAATTTTATTTATATAGCGCTTTTAACAATCGTCATTGTCTCAAAGCAGCTTCACAAAAATGAAAAAGATACAACTACTTTGTTTCTCATCTGTTCTCGATGGCCATGTTGCTTTTTTACATGTATGACATTTTGCTGAGCCCTTATCCATGGCGACTTATGTTTTTATCTCATTATACACCTGAGCAGTTGAGGGTTAAGAGCACTGCTCAAGGGTCCAACAGGAACAACTTGGTGGTTGTGTGATTTGAACCAGGTACGGTACCTTCTGAACCGCAGTCTAATGCCTTGCCAGTAATCAGACAAGTGAAATTTAACTGTAATTTAATTACAGTTCATTCATGATTTACAAAGGGCAATACAAAGGGCAATTCCTTTTACTCATAGGGACAGGTAGGTTTAGACAGCGTTTTCCCATTCTACAGTAAAATAACCATTAAGGGTGATTCATGTCTCAAAACAAGCAGCCGTTATATACACAGCTGTGCACTGTGCCAATTAGAGTAATAAAATGTTCCAATAGGTTCCAGACACTGTATACAGTGACAGGCCCAAGTCCGTTTTAAAAATGGTAGGGTTGTAACATCAGTTGTAAAACCTGTTCCAGATCTTGCAGATCAAATAATCTGGTATGGCAACCCCTTGGATCAAAGAGACCAAAAACTGTTTGTTCTTACTAAACATGGGTGATACGAATAGTGATCTTTTTCAAGCAAATGCCAAAACTAGACCAAAACTTGTATCCTTATAAAAATACTTTCGAAAGTTTCTTGTGTACTGTAATGGTTTGTGAAGTATTATATGTGAAATAAATAATTTGAGACAGTTGAATTATATAAATATTCCACAAAAATTGGACATTGACAAGTTTCTGATACTGCCACAGTATCTAATACACATACTCACATTTTGTCTTATGATGTTCCTGAAATAATTTTAAACAGTGCTTCTTTTCTTTTCAGTCATATCACTTACAATACATCCCACCAGTGAAGATGTGCCTCTGTTTTTTAGTTCCAGTTCCTACTGATTTACATTCTGGCTGCTTGTTGTTCTATTGCCTAACAGCACTTTTTAAATCTAATGTTCATTCAGTTACATTTACTGTACATGTTTTCACTCTGTCTTTTACACACAGCCACACACACCCACACACAGTGCTACAAGAGAAAATATTCTGCAGGTATACAAGTAAAGCTCATGTTATAATCCTTGATTTTTAAGCAAAAATTTTAAGCGATATTTTCAAGATTTTCATAATGTACAAACTTCCTTGCTTTTGAGTCCTTTCACTTACATCCTTCACGGCTGACAAAGGCTCCTTGAGGTGCTTCAGGAATACCCTTCCACACAGTGATGGGTTTGGGATAGCCTGGGTCAGATGCATGCTTTTCCTCATTGTAGCGCCAGTACTGGTCACCTTTGAAAAAGTAGGTTTTGCCCACAGGCTCCCAGCGCAGTGCTGTGTCAATTCCCTCACGTGGCAAACAGTTGCCCAACTCCACTAAGCTGTGTGGATAACCTGGCTCTGCTGTCACTTCCTTAAATACCCAGTACTTATCTCCTGTGGAACAAAAAAAAGGGGGGGATTAGACATAATACTGAACATTACATCTATTAATTAATAGACATTGCATACTGTATGTTACACACCCCGACGAGTTATTATATTATGACCACTCACCTAATATTTAGCAAACAAGACAGTTAACAAAACAGTGACTGACAGGTTTCTCTGATAGCCAGCATTAACCTCTTCAACAATGCACTGTGCAATATTTTCAATATGCAACTATTTATTTAATAAAAATGAACAGGATTTTAGCCAGGGTAAGTTGCAGCCAGGTGCTGCTAATCATCAGCCCTTGATTAATTGATCACCAATAGTTGTGCAGACCTTGATAAATGCAGTTTGCTAGTCTGGAGCAATGCCAGAAAGAAAAGACATAAGGCAATGATCTTAAAGAAGCAATTTCTGCTTCACATCAATTTGCAAATGGGTTATGAAACTGTTTCCAAACTATTTAGAGTTTAATATTATACAGTGAGAAAGTTTAGTAGACAGCAATCAAAACAGTTGTCAATCTTCCTAGGAGTCCTAGGAGCAATGCTCAGAGAAATACAAAAAAAGGGGGGGGGGGACACCAAAAGCTATATCTCAGACCCTACAAGTCTCACTGAGACAGCACAATTAGAAGAAGACTAGACAAGCATGGATTGTTTGGAAAGGTTGCCAGGAGAAAGCCTGTCTAAAAAGAACACGGAAGAACAACTGGTGCTTCTAAACAAATCACAAGGCTTCTGGAACAATGTCCAATGAACAGAAGTTGTTTAGCCTTAAAGACCAGCGCCGTGGCAAAAACAAAAAAGCATTTCAGCAGAAACAACTTGGAGTCACTGTTAAGGGGGTGGAGAGGTGATGATTTGGGCTTGTTCATGCAGCCACAGGACCTGGACATGCAGCCACAGGACTTGAATTGAGTTGACCATGAGCTCCTCTGTATACCAGTGAAAATGCAAGGCCATCGGTCTGACAGCTAAAATCTAGTCAAAATTTGGTCATGCAACAGGACAATGATATGAAGCACACTAGTAAATCTACATCAGAGTGGCTGAAAAATAAAATAATCAAGATTAAAATTAAAATTCTTTGGTGGAACCTTAACAGAGCTGTGCATAAGAGAATACCCAAAACCCTCACTGAACTGAGGCAGTTGTTAAAATTGATGTAAAGATTGCTGTAAAGAAGACTTGACCAAAACAATGCTAAAGGTGAATTTACAAGCTATTAAATAATGGGTACTTAGCATTACACGCATAATTTTTCCCCCTTTGGCTTAATTTTTGTTAAATGTATAATGGTATCGAGGAAAAGTTATATGTTGTTCGTCTGAGGTGGTATTTTCCTAATACTAAGACCTGCCTCAACCAAATGATTTTTATTTTTTTTTTACACAAAAACACTAAGAACTAAAAGTGATGGCACTAACATTTACAAATGATTGTATATATAAAACCGCTGCTCACACCTGCTGTGGCATCGGCATGTCTCAGCATGCGGGCCACTTGTGTCAAGGAAACAATTGAGGCAGTGGAGTCTGCTCTCACCTTCCTTACCCTCAACTCAGGAGAAATTAAAAGATTTGCCCCAGGATTCAGCCAAGATTGCCTTCAGAATCTCAGCCCTAGCAACAACCCCAAGTCCTGGCCAGCAGTTTATTCCCAATTCCTTCACATTGTATTCTAAAAGCTGCTGCTTACCACACTTTTCCCTTCTAGTCAACTTTTCATGAATAGGATACAGCATATCAGCATTCTGCAAACATCCAGCCCCAGCGGTCTAGAGCCTAGAATTAAAAATAGTCTTGCTCTGCTCAAGATTGGCCTGACCTAATTTATTGTACTAAGAGTGGGAGGGGGGGAGGGGGGGGGGTTGAGGTAAAGAAAGAAAAGCAGTGGAGAAACTGAAATCAGAATTGTCCAGAGGAAGCACAGAGTTAAATGAGAGATTCATGGCAAGGAGTGAAGAAGAATCACTGCTGAAATTTCCTGATATTATGCACTGCGTCCACTGTCATTTTAATTCTTGCAAGAGTGCTACTGGTCTAATGCCAGCTTTACCTTCACACAGTGATTTATAAATGTTGTACCTAGTCTTGGAACGTGCTGATCTTAACACTTGGAACCAATCAGTCTTCAAAAAGAGATTTATACATGTACAGTCCCTTCTGAATTTATTGTGATAGTAAGGCCAATACTATTTTACACTGAAGATATTTGGGTTTGAGGTCAAAGTAGGTTATCAGAAGATAGCTAAGAAATTAGGCTTTCATTTTCTGATATTACAGTTCTTTTAGACGGTAAGTGTAATACTGTGGCCAGTAACTCATTTACACATAGAGGCTTCTCATGCTTATATAAAAAAAAATGGGATACGAAGTTTAGGGGGAAACATTTTTACACATTCATGCAACTTACTAATTTTTCTTATTCAATATGAACCCTAAGCTCATACAAATCAGACATATTTAAATACCTTTAAAAAACACAAATTTCCCATCTGATCTCTCATAAGCAGCATCAATGCGGGGTGGGAGACCTTTCCAGAACTGCTCAATCAGCATGGGGTAACCCTCTTGAACCTTGTTATTGCGCAAACGCCAGAACCAGCGATCCTTTGTAAAAAAAAAAAAATAATAATAATAATTGTCAGAATAATAAACATTAAGATCAACAATAAAAATATTCATGTGAGCGCTTATTAGGCGTCTCTGGCCCAGAAAGCCTAGTGGGGCACAATATACATTAACATATAATGTACTTACATGCTCAGTGAATCCAAATAGAAAATGCAGCTTATCAATTAAATAACAAGCATGCAGAAAGGTAACAAGGAGTTGGAGACCATGGTTTGAGCGGAATTAATGGTTGGGTCGAATTAATTTTGTAGCACGTTGAGATTTGTTTCAAATATAAAGTGCATTATAAATAAAATTTATTATTATTAATTATTGATAACAGCATATGAGCTCACAGTACTAGTGAAATTAGTAAGTACTACCATGTAGCGTCAAATTACAAGTCCAAATGTATCAAGCAATAAATTCTGTTATTTACTGTTATAAAAGCAGGATCACTGTTATAAGACATCCAAAGTAACATTTCAAAGAGGGGAAACCCACTGCTTAACCCACGGTTCTTAACTGACAGTCAAACCAAAGTCCTAGCAATTTTGTATAATAGTCTCACTACTGACTCTCCTGCTGGAGAAGTTGGAGTGGTTTTTGGCTTTTCCTTTAATGATGTTAAAATTCTCTGGCAAATGTGCTCCCAAACATGTAATATAAAATTTTTTGCTCTAATGGCAAGATGCTAAGTCTAGCTTTTAGTAAATTGCCCACTTGATATTTGTCATCCTGCACGTGGTTGCTAACATAACATCTACTGTAGCTGTTGGTTGAAAAGGCCAATGACAATATCTTGACATCATTTACATCAAATTGATTAGTGTTACATTTTGTTGTCTGTTTTTGGCATTGAGCCATCCTGCTCGTGCCCACCACACGTTGAACATGCGGACACAGGTTTCTGGGCCGGGTTCATGCAAGCCAAAGGAGGCCAGTAGTCCTGATTTTGATGCAACAGATATAACAAGATGAATTTGGAATGTATTACAGTGCAACCATTGTAATATGTAATAAATGCACAATATTAGTTAGTGGTTAAGAAAAATATACATATTGTTAGGCCGAAAATTGTTATATAAATATTGTTAGGCTTATTTAATTTAAGCCTTTTTCTGATGAATTTCATTAACAAGTGGTTTTCATGGTCAATCATGTTTTTTTTGTGGCAACATTTCTTCTGTCTTTTTGTAAGAGAACCACTTAAACTGCAAATTTGAAAAAGTGTTTCACCACTTTCTTTTAAGGTTTACTAATACTCTGGACATTTCCTAACTGAATTCCATTAACTTCGGCTCCTTAATTATTTGTTTGATGCAGGCCAACAATTTGACCCTGCTGAAATATTGGATATATATCTGTAATATAATCATTTGAAGCTCATGTAGATAATATTACCAGGATAGCATACTTTCACCTCAGAAATATTGCCAAGATAAGAAATAT
>JAQQZT010000037.1:25756494-25766973 GCA_030068275.1 Clarias platycephalus | reverse complement strand
TGATACTCGGTGCTCGTAAACCAAGACAATGCTCGTTTTTCAAGTCAAAATGTATTAAAAATCTTTGCTCGTCTTGCAGAACACTCGTAAACCGCGTTACTCGTAATCCGAGGTTCCACTGTAAGTGTCAAAATATGCAGTTCCTTAAATGATCGAGTCAATTCTCATAAACCCCATGTTCAAATGCTCAAATATTACAACAGAAATAAACGTGTGCGATCTGAAAAAAACCCTCCTGTTGGTTGCTATAGCTAGCCATAATATTTATGTAACTCATCAGTTAAAATTATATTACACCATTAAATTAGCATAATGAGGGATGTGGCTGATTTGAGTTACAGCTGCATTGCAGGTGTCAAACTGCTAACTGTTTGCTATGCATCACTTTAGCTAACCAGGTAACCAGAGCTACCACAGTTGAGCTTCAACATCAGTCTTCAGAAAACCTATGGGTGATGTCTCAGAAAGTCTGTCCTGTTCTTGTATAGTCTTTAAGCTTAACCCAATTCCCCAAATGTTTCTTGGCTTGATGCACACCAATAATAACCAGTAAAATACTTCTAAAAGAATGCCTACATAACATTAAACCCATATCTAGTAAACTGTCAGAACTGAGAAAAGAGAATTCTAACAAAAAATTCTGCCATTTTGTTTTTTATTTTGTGTCTTCTTCTCATAGGGTGCTAAAGAATTGCTGCTTATACATATTTCTTATATATATTTATGTTAGAATGTATTAATACTTTAAATAAATAGCAAATTCTGTCCAATATCTTGTAGAAAAGTGTGATGACAGAGACAGAGAGATGCTGCACATCAGGCTGAAGAATGACAGTGACTGATTTGTGCATCCTGTTGCTTAATGACTAGCCCAGATCCCTACAGACTTGGATTTGTGAAGTGGCATTCCCAGAGAGACTCTGAACTACAGCACCTGAATCTTGTCTATGTCTTGATAAGCACTGCCTTTATGTTTTGGGTTTTAGTTTTTTCTTATGGCTGTTGTGTTGTTTCCTGTGTTGCTATTAGCTCTTAGCTCTTGTTAAATGTCCAAGTTTATAATTACTGCTCCTGCCAGGTTCTTCTTTGTTTGAATGTCTCACAATCTAATAAAAAGGATTCTGAAACTTGCCTTCTCTCATCCCTGACAGAATTCTTTAGTCAATATAGAAGCACAGGTCAATAAAAAAGCCTCCTGGCTTCTAGTCTCCGCAATCTAAAATTCACTCAGCTCAGCTTTCATCTATCTTTATTGACAAGTGCGGAGTGAAAGGCACAGCCCCATTTTTGAGTGTTGCAGGCTTTACACTTATGCTTGTAGCTGATGATAAATTTTTCTCACATGAATATTTTAGTGGCAGGATTTCAGCTACTTGCATAACATTTCGATACAAGACTGAAAGCTACAAAGATAGCACATGCTGTGCTTTTTCATCCACATGGTATTAGGATCTGTTTCACTACCATACCACTTTCACTTTGAATAGAAGGGCAGTTGATGTTGCTCATTTGAGCACAATAGTACTGTGAATGCACTTCCACTTGACAACAATCCAAATGCTAAGGCTGGCTGAAACAAAAACGTGAAATCTAGAAATCTTAAGCTTTGACAATTATCGTGTACAAGTCGTATTACTTTTATTTTTTATTTATTTCAATCGCTATTTAATTAACTGAGAAACACTGTAATGGAAACCATTAGCTACTGTATTAAGGTTTAAATGTCAGAATCTGGCAAGTGTCAATATACACAGACAATGAACAGAGAGTCAAATAAAAGCATTCTTTATGTTCATAATCACCATCTTCATTCTGTGTTACTAATATTTGACACAGATTTGAAAATCTTGAGGGCTTTAGCTGCTAAGTCTTTGAAGTGAGAGTATTTTTATTTTTATTCTGTGTACTAAATAATACCAGGCAGCATTCTTATGTCAATCTTTTTAAATTGCTACTTATGCAGCATCATAGGGCCTCGGATGCCTGGCCACATATGCCTGCTAGTGTTTGTGTGACTGAGAGAAGAGAGAGTATGTTATTATCTGTTATAACCTTGACGCTAGTATGATGGTTGTGGCACTGTCAGCATTCGTACCATATACTGTACACACTCATGCTCAAAAGTTTGGGATCACTTACAAATTTCTTTGTTTTGGTTTAGTGATTTATTTTCTACGTTATATGAAATAACACATATGGAATTAGGTAAATATGAAACAACAACAACAACAGTCAGTTGTTATTTTAAGACTCTTAGGTCAGCCTTTCTGGAATTGTTCTTGCAAGAACAGTATTGTCAAGTGCATTTGCAAGACCCATCAAGTACTATGATGAAAATGGCTCGCATGAAGACTTTCCCACAAAGCCAAGACCAAAACTTACCTCTTCTGCAGAAGAGAAGTTCCTTTAGAGTTACCAGCCTGAAAAATCACCAATTAACAGCACCTCGGATTAGACGTTATGAAGGCTTTACAGATCATGAGTAACAGATACATCTCAACATTAACTGTTCAAAGGACGTTATTGCATATTTAGGATGCCTTCTGCATTCCATTACAATGTAGAAAGAAATAAAAATCAGGAACGACTATGGAGTTAGAAAGTGATCCCAAACTTTTCAACAGTAGTGTATAAATATATATGCTTGTTGAACACTCCATTTCCAGATTTAGATCTGCAGATTTACTGGATTCATTCTTATACCATTCAGTGATAAGCATAAGTGCCATCACACGAGGTGACCTAGAGCACAGCTGGCATTCCAATTTCATCTCAAAGGTTCTCGGTGGGTTTGGTTATATTCTTTGTAGGCCACCCAAGTTCTTCCACTCCAAACTTGGTACACCACACCTTTTATGGATCTTACTTTGTGCCCATGGGCCCATGTGTGACTGGAAGAAGTACCGTAAGACCTGAAAAGTGGGAGAAAAAAAAAAAAGAGTGCTTTTTTTGTTTGAATTGTGAGGAGCTACTTAAACATGCTGTGTGTAGATTCAATGTCTGTTACATTGTTGAGCTGGTTTGGTGTCGGTCTCCAAGAGAGAAACTGTCTGCTTGAGACTAAGAGCTTGGACAAGTAAGGATGAGCACACTACTACATACTCCTGTGTCTGAACATGCTAATCATGCAAGTGCCAACCCTTGTAGTTTTGTTTGCAGGAAAGAATAGTGTAGTTAGCCTTTTCATTTTCCTCGTTCAGTTGTAGAGTACTGTGTAAAATAGACTTTACATAGAATTTTTTAATTTTTAAATTCGATAATAAAATTTCCTTCAGCACTGTCATAGTCCAATATCAGTGACTCACTTGTAAATACTACCTGCTACATTTTATTAGCATATTATTATATGTTTTTTCTCCAGTAAACAGTTGCTCGCCATCCGTTATACATTACCTGGCAAAAAAAGTCACACACTCCAAGACTTTATTTAGTGACCTATATCTTTGATTACAGCATAGAATGTGGTGGCTAGGTCATGTAAGAAAATTATTCCTCATGCTCCCAGAACCACTCTTTCACAATTTGATTCTTGGAATATGCTTGTGCCATCAGGGAAGAAAAACTCCACTGAGTCAGCATTCAGGTCATCATCTGACATAATTTTATGCCACATAACATTTATGAGCACAGGCCTGTCCATGTAAAGCAACCCTAGCTCATAACACTGCATCCAGATGCTAATACAGTGACCACTATGCATGATGGGTGCATCGCTTCATGCGCTTCCCATCTTAGCGCATTAATCATATCGTGTATGCAAATGCTCTTACTTTCAAGCTATGTCTCAGTAAAGAACATAACACTGCATTCATTATATTCACACTTGGGAAGCACACAGAGTTCATCCAATATGCCAGTGACCTTACATTTCCCATAACGAAAGAAAGAAGAAAAATTTATCTTCTTCACTTTGCACATTACTCTGACCCTGCATCCTCGGCATCTCCTCCACAGCTCATTGGAAATTTAAGGCTGCACTCCAGGTAGTATAGGTTTGGACAGCGCAATAAGTTGGACACATAGACAATTGTTGTATGACTACTAGCCCTTCCATTTTCACATCTACCCAGCACAGAAAAAATACTAGGAGACTAATAAAATAATTTTTTAAAGATACATTTTTAAGATACAAAATATCCATATTGTTTGAGAAAAATCCAAAATAAAAAGAATGTGAAAGATAAACAAGGGATAAATAAGTACTGTACTGAAAAAGACCAAAAAATACATTACAACAGGTTGCCATTATGGTAAATTTTAAAAAAAAAAAAAAAAAAAAAAAAAAATTATATATATATATATATATATATATATATGGACAAAGAGAGCGAGAGAAGATCGGAGAAGAATGTGTACAGCCGATGTAGGATGGGGTATGGAACTGTAAGTGCATCAACACTGGTGAAGAGAAGCACTCAAAAAAAGCTGCCATCTGTTTTGCTGTGGTGCAGACTATATCAAAATAAATAATGCTGCCATTGTGGGGTTTAAATGAGACATTTTAAATTGAAATGAACTGACATTTGTTTTTCTGGTTCTCCACAGTGAATTACACAACATGCTCATGTTGCTGATTTCTGAGCTCCGTGTACCTGTGTATGTGCTCTCTCTAAATCTCCGCTATGCTCTCTTAATTGTTTCCCATCTCAAAACAAGACACTTCATCAGTCACTTTCTCCCAAGTAGTGTGCCCTTTCCCACTTTACCTGACTCTCACACTGTTCACGGAGCAGCGCTTGACCACACCCTATAACCACAGACTTCAGCTATGTCTCAATTTGAGGGCTGCATCCTTCGAAGGAAGCAATGTGGTCTTCATGTTTGTGGAGCTATAATAATCCTACATGCCTCAACAGTTGTTTCCGCCTTTATCGTCACATCTTAAGTGCAGCTCCTGTCACCTAGTAACCTTCACAGATGCAGCTAGACTTGTTACAGAGAGAAGCTATTTATTCATTCATTCATCTTTTATACTATACTGTGTACAGGGTTGTGGGGGCCTGGGGACCTGTCCCAGGGCATGAGGTAAAATGCCAATCCATCATAGGACACACACACACACACGTCTTTGGACTGTGGAGGGAAACTGGAATATCCAGAAGAAACCCACCAATCATGGGGATATGCTGTCTCCATGCACCTGTGGCAGGAATCAAACCTTTAACCCTGGACGTGTGAGACCACAGTGCTACCCACTATGCCACCATGCAACAGAGAGAAGTTTACCAATATTTCAAGAAATTGATTTCTTGATTCTCTCAGCCTCCTAGGTGATAAATCAAAAAAAGTAAACCACTAGACCAGACCATCTCATTTTGTTTTGGCGTTTGTGCTCTATCGTCTCTTCCCTGGCTTGAATCTGGGGATAGATTCAGACACAAAGAATCTACACGTTCCAATCTTTAATTTTCATGGGAAATAGAACCACTTCTGTCAGCCGCATTTGAAGGAGCCTTCAAAATTAGACAGCTGTGATGTAATCGGTCTTCAAATGCAGCCTTTGAAGGATGCGGCTCCCAAATTGAGACGTAGATTTCCTTTCAGTTTTCCTAATATTTCAATTTAGCTGCCATAATTGCAATCTGCCATCTTTACTTCTTAAGTATTTGTTATATTGTATTGCTGCTATTAAGTGATTTAGATTAGTTTTAGATTTTGACAGATCATATTTTATTTATCTTTTGTTTCAGTTAATTAAAATACATGCTTTGAATGAGGTATTCATCTTTGTCTTTCTTGTTAGTTAGCAGCTTAAACAACCTCAAGCTTATTTTAAAAGCTGAGAAGAATTATGTGGATCATAATCTGAGTAAATTATTACTCCTTTTAATAATCCACCATTACCATAATCAATAATCCATTAATGACCAATAATCAATTAATAACCAATAATTCATTAATTGCCAAATCATATTGACATTAGTTTAAGCTGTAAAGAGAAGATACTGACATAAAAAAAACGCAACTGAAACTAAGTAAAAGAATCTGATTAGTGTTATTTTCTTCCAAGTTGCTGCCAAGACTCAAAAATACTATTATTGATACTTAATTGCATATTAACTTTGCAATACAAGATACTTGGTCATGCACACCAGATATACTCACGCATGTAGATATTATCTCATATAATGGAAACTTTCTTGTCTGCAAAAATTATTGATATTTTTTATTTTTCACACATCCAGCCAAGAAAGTTGGCTTTGCTCAGGGTTATTGCCAGGGTTGCCAACTAATAAGATGAAGAGGCAGCAAAAAAAAATATTTTTTTGCAGCAACTAACCCGAAGCTTCAGTATCCCTCCTTTAAGTTACCCATATTCCCTTATTTAATAGTCACAATAGAATATCTATAAACTTTATCTAGTATTTTGCATTTGGGTAATTTTCTGAGTCCTGTTACAGTTTCATGCTCTTTTTGGGAGAATCTGACCACATCACAATGTCCTCAAGCCAGGCAGTGGTGTAACAGCTACGTAAAATCAATGCATCAATGTGAGATACATCCTAGTTAAATTGTACATGCCTATCTCTCTCAAGTAACTATAGCAGTCCCTGGCAAGTGTCCCAGGGTACAACTGAACGCCCCCCATCTAAAGCATATCATATCATTCTGATGTGCTTTTTCACACACTTGTTTGTTTTGAGGGTGAAGAAAAATTATATTTTATTACACACAGTTGTGCTTACTGGATAAGCAATATACTATAACATGCATAATCATTATAATTATTAGTAAATACTTTTTTGGGGCAGGAAATTGCCTCTTCTCCATTCATGGGATCTTTGAAGTTCTTCAGTTCAATGGCAACCACTCATAACAACAATGGTGTCACTATGTTATTGTTGAACTTGACCAAACCTTCACATAACATTTATTAGGAGGCATAGATGTGCACTAGCTATTTCATTTTCTAATCCTTTTTTTCCTGGAAAATTACAAGTTTTTACACCAAATAACATGCCGAAGCAGGATCAGAGCTTTTTTTCTTTCTGGTCATGAACAAAGAAACAACCAATAAAATAAAAAAAACACCCGAAGTTGTATTTGCCTCATACTGAGAGCCGCTACGATCAAATGATTTTTACACAATGATCATATTGTTTTTTCACAAAAATTTTACAGAAGTTATTAGTAACAGAATTTTAGTAACAGAATTTAAAGTTACTAACTTTGGAACATGTGTGTTTATATGTACAATACAGTCAACAAGTCTCATACCATACTATACATAATATTATACATAATATATTTTATAAGATGTAGATGATTATTTATATATAAAATTTTTGTGTTGTAGGAAAATTTTGAATTGAATAATTGTGATCGATGCACACTGCCTTACATAATTAGCCTGCACCAGAATAGCTTTTACATTTTTTAAAACAAAACATTTAAGTTAATTTTTTCCTTTTGGCATCTGTTGTCTTCTGTGTTCTTCTGTGCATAGCTATGTAGCAAATTTTAATCTCCAGTACGTTCTGATGAAACTCCCCTTCTGTGTATACAGTATACTGTGCAACAGTGCAGTATATACACAGTATATACACAACAGTTTCCCACACATAGAGTATACTTTGGAAGGCCGCCCAAATATATTGACAGTCACCCTAGCATGTTAGCCCACCATTTTAAAAGTCTATCCAGGAGAACAATGCCATTCGCAATCGATTAACTAGTAGCGGACAGTTCCCTCTCCCTTTACCACTCCCTTTATTCTGCTATCACAAGAGGGTGGACTGAGAGGCTGTAAATGCAGCGGATGCCAGGTGCCATAAAAAGAATAAGAAAGGTGTTGTGATAGTCACAAACGTTTTGCACAGGTTCGCTTAAAACCCAAGTGGCATGGATATGTTTGAGTTTGAGACTTCAGATATCATATTGTGCATTTCGTTTTTCGCATATGTCATTTAAAGCCAAAGTTATCACTACTTTTAAAACTTAAAAAAAATTACAGCTACCAGAATATGGAAATGACGTTGCAAAAATGTAGAACTTACACAATATACATATTATTATTATTATTATTATTTGGTCACAGAACCAACCTAAAACAACCATAAAAACATGTGATCTTATGAATTTGTGCCATTTCTTTGGCTATGTGGCCCAGTTCATCATATTGTCACGCTATATTTCACAATCGTGACACCTATATACATATTTATTAAAACACTGTGATGCAAAAAAATGGCTAAAAATGCTCTGTTTTTTTAAGGGCTATGTGCTCTGACAATCCGTGCCATCTTTGTACACCAAAGAGTGTTTTTTATTTATTTTAATTTTTTTACATCATCTTACTCTTCACATATGGGTAGATGAAGGGGAGGGTTAGTAGGTTAGTTCTCTGAAATGTGAAATTAATACAAATAACAAATAAACCAAAGTCTAAATACATTTTTGGTTGTTATATGTAGTAGACTTCTTTTGTGCTGGCAGATAATGTATTCATGCTGGCAGGTAATGTATTTTACAGACCTGTGGGAAACATTGCAGTAGTTCTTACCTTTTAAAGGCTAGAACCCACTTACTGTAAACCAAATTCTATGAACATTCCCAACACACAGAACAGATAATTTAAGACAAACAAGGACTTTCTTGTGAATGAAGGTATAAAGCCAATTGACATTTACAGACTTCAAGCATGATATGGTCAAGAGACTCTAAGCTGCAGTAAAATATTTAACCAGTGCAACCGTTTTAAAAAAGGCTGTACGTCTGTGGATGATGATCTCCCCGTGGTGGATTGGAACCCACTGCAGCTGTTCCCATGAACATCTGTGGGAATTTTACATACAAACTGAGAAAACTTTCTACCGTGTTGGTATCCATGCATTAGTGAAATTTGGGGATAATTAGTGCACATGTGTATATATACACATTATGTACATATGTATACATACGCATTTATAGTTCTTAAATTGCATCCTACTGTATATTTCCTACATTGCTTACTCAAATGTCAAATATGTAGTTATAAACAATTAATGTGATCCTTAAATGTTTTTCTCTGTCTTTAACTCCACTTCCCAGAATGTCCCAGTTCCACTACAGCAGAGCACTCAAGAAACCAAATTCATTTTTAAACAGCATTACAGACTACACACCATGTCGTATGCTTCAGTCAAACACTGAATCAGGTTACAGTAAATTATCCTGCCTCTTGTTCCACCAGCCCTTAAACAGCTCCAAGAGGGGCATATCAACACTGAACCCGATCTCAGATGAACCCACAACCTGATATGTATGGCTGAGAGCAACGAGTGGAAAATTGATTTTAGCACCACCTCTGGCCATTATGAGCACTGTGTAATGCTATATAAGTGCTGTAATGCCCTATCTGTCTTTCAGGGGGTGGTGTTATTTTGTGGGTGCTCTTCAGTGTTATTATTACTAAGATTTAAAAACTATTAAATAACACACATGAAATTAGGAAGTAACAACATATGGAATTAGGAAGTAACAACAACAATCAGTTGTTATTTTAAGACACAAGTGGTCAGCTGTTCTGGAACAGTTGCAAGAACAGTATTGTCAAGTGCATTTGCAAAATTTGGAAAGCAAGACCAAAACTTACCTCTGTTACAAAGTAGAAGTTCATTTAGAGTTACCAGCCTCAAAAATCACCAATTAACAGAACCTCAGATTAGAATCTTTATGAATGCTTTACAAAGCACAAGTAGCAGACACGTCTTAACATCTGTTTAAGGGAGAATATTGCAACAACAAAAGGAGAACTTACTGAATTAGAAGGTGTGTCCAAACTTTTGGATGGTAATATACATACAGTCCTGAGAAAAAGTTTTTTGCTACTGTTTTCAATATTGCATCTTACTACTGAAGGCATTGAAATTATGTTAGAACAAATATAGAATTACATAGTCATCAAAAGTGTCATAAATAACCCATAATATATTTTATATTTTTGATCCTTCAAAGTAGCCACATTTTGCTTTGATTTTTGCATAATAGCTAAAAGGGTTTCACTAAGCACTTGTTATATTAGTTGTGTTGAGCAATTTAAATTGCTCTTGTTTTACTGTTTTAATACAAACAGCTGCAAGTTAATAATTTGGGCAAAAATAAAAACAAATTTTTTATGGGGTTGAATAATTTTCAGTGCAACTGTGTGTGTATATGTGTATACCATAGGTGATGGTGCTAACAAGCTGACAAACACATGGACATGATGAATATGACATGTGACTTTGCAAGGTTAAACCATTTACAGCTCTTATCATTTATGGTGTAATCACTTTTGTTGCCAACGATTTTGACAATAAAAGCTGTATGTTGAGTTGTTTTCAGAGGAGAGTAAGTTTCACATTGACTACTCTAAAATATATGCAAGTTTCATTTACATAGTCTTGTCTTTTGAGAAGATATACTTAAATGTTTGCTGAAATTAGAGGGGTGTACTTACTTTTGTGACATACTGTATGCACACACATACACAGTACATATGTGTGTGTATTTATATAT
>JAQQZT010000037.1:25743882-25756394 GCA_030068275.1 Clarias platycephalus | reverse complement strand
ATATAAGAGAGAGAGGGAGAGAGAGAGAGAGAGAGATATGTTGTAATACAGTACTTACAAACATTCCTAATCCTACAAATCTTTTTCCAAAGCCACATCTGTCTTTAGGACCCAGTGGAGCGAGAATAAATTCAGCCAATTAGATTCTTGTTTCTCTGCTGTTGCTATGTGGCTACTACTAGACTTTATCCCTCATGTACTGAATTTAAACTCACAGCTTCTGGCCATGTAATTTAATGATAGCATAAATTAAGATGGATTAACAAAATAGCCAATCAGATTTTAATGTATCATTAGTGGGAGTATTATTTTCCTAGATTTGCATGGCACTATGCCTTCATCAGAAATGTCCAGTTTATTTATCATAAAAGAAGAGCATATTTACAGTAGCATCTCTAGCTGTGTTTTACTGTTTAGGGTTTTTTGTTAATTGTGGATTTATTCAACTTCAGAGATTCTTGTGGAAGGTATTCCCCAAAGATCAACAGTTTCTGAAATAAAAGAACATGCTGAAGCCAAGGTCATGTGTCATTTACAGTAATCGCCCTCTTGTCTCAAAAGAAAAGATGGATGGATTTTGTAAACAGGTTGAGCTCATATTTTCTTTGTTTTTTTTAATGCTGTTGGGTCTTTGATCAAATTTGTAGGTAACTATTTTGTCCTTGAATTGTTTGCTACTGTAGTTACAGTAGGTTGTCTATTTGGGTGTCCTCCAAATGTGTTTATATAGATATATATATATAGGAAACTCACTGAAGGCCCAGAACTGAAAGGCATAGTTTGCAGCTGGTTCTATATACCATGTGCCCCAGGTTGCATTGCTGGGACACATAATCAGCAAGGAGGGAGTAAACAAAGACAAACTGCAGTCAAGGAAAAAGCAAAAGGTTGTGGGATTCTCCAGCTTTTTTGATAGTTTATCTGCAAGCTCAGCTCCATTACTGTTCCACTCACCTACCTTCTCACAAAAGCTGCACATAACTTCTTGTGGAACAAATTCTGCTGACCAAGCTTCCTAAATATGAAGGAGTGCCCCTAATCTTAATCTTTCATCATTAAAGTGGATTTGTCAGAATGTGGAGTCAGGGCTGAATTTTACTAAATTACTTCAATTACTAAGATTAGGAGACAATATCGACCTTTACAAACACACCTCCATTCTAGCAGCAGCATGGATTATAAATCATATCACTTGATGCAGCTGCTCAATTTCACTGGACTTCGACACATATGGTATAAATAACCTAGACACTCAAACACTCCTTGCAAAGATTTGCTCTTAGTCTGTACTCTTTACGATTACTTTTGTTCTTCAGCCCTGGGCATTAAATATGTTTATTTGATACTTTCCTTTTCATGTTTGTTCTAGTCAAGTCTGACTGCTGATCACCTGATATTTACCTGTTTAATGACTCTGCTAATTTGCAACTTTGTTTTGGATTATCTGCTTTTTGAAACAAACTTGCTTTTCCCTCCAGCCTAAAGTTCATGAGCTACATTTTCACAACACAAAACACAGTATGACTGCTGATCAATCCCTGCTATCCAACATCAAACAAATGAGGATGCGATCCCTGTTGAGTCTGGTTCCTTTCAAGGTTTCTTTCTATTACCACGGCATTGCGTTTTCCCCTTGCCACCGTCTCCCTTGGCTTGCTCATCAGGGACAAACCGATAATTTTGATTTATACATATTTTGTTTTTATACATTATTCTGTAAAGTTGCTTTGCGACAATGACTATTGTTAAAAGCGCTATATAAATTATATTTAATCAAATTAAATATTCTAATCACCACACCTAACACAAAAGAATCAACAAAAGCATCATTATTCTGCCTCAGCAGGGTATCAGACAGTAGTTTCACGATTGGTCAGATGTTTTGCAAGTTAATCACATGGCTTATAAAGTATGCCTAACCCTATTACATACTTTGTCTATTTTTTAAATGACATTTTAATAATAATATAAACATTAACAGACATTTAGAGACAATCTCTTTCATAATAGTATATAGATGAAGATACAAGCAAATAAAATACAATTTAATAAAATACAATAAATGAAACAATATGGCATCTCATCTTCTGTAATGTATAAATAACAGCAGCAACAACAACTCCAAGCTATTGCTCACCCAGATACTGAAATGCCACACCATCACTTGCCCACAAATACCAGAAACACTGGTTTGTTTCACCCATATATACATAAACATTTACTGTTAAAATTGCAAGGTAAAACTATCAAATCCTGTGAAAACAAATATCTGAAGCATTACTTTGACATATTTTAGTACAGTTTGGAATTTAGCCAAGCTCCATTTACACTACAGCATCGGCATATATTAGGAGGATATATCTGGAACCACTAAGGACAAAAGAATATAGCTTTTGTTTCTCATAAAGGTAAATACACACTCGGATGCCTGTTTACCAATAAAAGGGCCCGAAGTTACTACATAATATAAGCAATAAAAATGATGAGGATGCTGTTTGCTAATGGCCTAAACGTAAACACTTCCTTCCATTGATGTGAATTCAGCACTAACTGGAGATTACATTTTTCTAGAATACGGAAGTGATATATAACGGGGTAGTAATCCACCATAGCAAAATATAATATACACGATCATTGACCGGTGAGTGTGCGGTGAAATTACACATGAAGAAGCCTGTCTCTGCTGGATACCGTAAATGCAGTCAATTGGCGATGGCGGATTCAGCTGTTGTTTATAGTAAATTATAAATAACCTTAATTAGTTCGGTCAAGTGGTGGTACCCCAAGCCCGTGGGTCAGCTTGTTAAGGAATAATTATTTGTTTATGTTTTAAAAAAGGTTTTTATTCTGTTATTTACAAATGGTTGCCAAGAAAAGCATAGCAGGTTAAAGGGAATTTTACATTTCAACATTATTTATTCGTGTGCAAGTGTTGTATTGTATTTATTTATTTGTTTATCCTCTTGTATTCTTCTAATAAATACCGTCCAGGATGAGCAGAGGGGCCGATGCTCGGCAGAGACACGGACAGCGCAGTGCGTTCATTCGGCCACCTACCTCCACCACAAAGCTCTTCTCTTCTCCACACACAGACACGACCCAAAACACGACGTGAAAGTAGCAGGTTTTCCAACATAAACCCGGGAGCCCAATTCTTTTCCCCTTTGCTCCCACCACCGCCATGACTCTCCCCCCAAAAAACTACCCCTCCAAATCTTCAGCAGCCGAGAAGCAGTTTTTCTTGTTTATGCTGTCAAATGAATGAATGAATAAATAAATAAAATAGCTTTTGTGTTGTCTATTTCTAACGACCAAACCGACCGTCAAACTCGGTGATATCATTGCGCATGTGCGGATTCTTACAAAGGGCGCGCGCGCGTGGACCGGGGCGCGTGAACTCGCGCTGTCAAAACAGACAGCGGCAACATTGTGCTTCGTTATAATCATAAGCAGTTAGTAGTTACGTAGTAGCCAATATACTTCTTTTATATTATTAATACAGTTAATTAATAAAAAGTGAATAGCGTTTATATTAATAATTCAGTTAATTAGAAGTAGATAGACAATCTGACTGTGTATCGGCGTATTTTTATGTAAAATTGTGAACGATTCACATTTAAATTTCCACTAATAGAATGTTTAACATAAACCAGTATGCACTGTATACCTTATATTTTATTAACGATTGAAGGTTTTTAACTTATAACTAATGTAATATTTCTGCATTACTCTTTGAGACGAATAACCTGTAGAGGAAATGTAGTAATAAAATTATTATTATTATTGTTGTTGTTGTTGTTGTTGTTTTTGTTGTTTAAAAACTTAGTTGCAGTCATTTGTAAACTATGTATTTATTCCCACAGTATAAACCAGTGATTATAAAGATTTTTCACAAGTTTATATTCTTGTGTCTTGCAACCCATCAAGCCACTAAGGAGGGGAAAGCAGGGCCAAGCACCTGGTGTATAAAGTGAGGATGGAGAACTAACACCTAAACAGAAAAAGAAGGTTACAGTAGGTTAAAGAGAAGGTGTCATGGAGTGTGGATGATTCTATAAAAGTGATATTCGATCAACAGTCAGTGAACAGACTGCATTGAAATTTTGGCTTTCTTATTCCATTGATCGAAAATAGGTTTGGTGATGATAAAGTAATCTTCAGAATAATAATGCATTTTGCCACAAAGCAAAGTTTTTCTTCATGAAAGATATATCAACTCAGTGAAATGGTCAGCAGTCTGCTCCTCAAAGCAAAAATGTTGACTCCTTTGAAGTCCTTCAAATTCATTGGTTACACAATCCTGGTGGGTTTTATCAGCTGAGATGATCATCTTGGACTCTCTTTCCCCTCATCACAGACGTGTACTGAACAGGCTGCATCCACAAAGTCACCAGCATTGTGCATGACCCCATGCAACCCTCATGCAAACTCTTCCTCCACCTGCCATTTGGCAGAAACAAGAGCATTCAGTCACACATGGTTATAGCATACACCCAATATGACCTGGATAATTTTTAGTTTAAAATTTAATAAAACAGTCTTTTTTTTTATCTTTTTTAATCTAAGGTAATGAACTTTCAGGTACCATTCTCTTTCTGAAAAGAAGGAGTCAAAGAGTCCATGTATGAAACAAGTATGAATATTTTTTATTAATATTATTAATCTATATGATTTAAATGGTGGCATGGTGTCACAGTGGTTAGCACTGTGGCCTCATTCATTCAGGCTCAAGGGTTCGATTCCTGCCTTGGGTCTAAATGCGTGGATTTTGCAAGTTCTCGACATGCTTGGTGTTGACATGCTCTGGGTACTCTGGTTTCCTTCCACTGTTGAAAGACATGCAAATTAGGCTATTTGTCATTCCATTCCATTCATTTACTTTCTTATATTGTTATGTTCATTAAGACATGAATTCACAACAACTTGTGACTAAATATAATGACATGCTCAGAACATTACAGTACATACAATTCTCTCATGTCGGTCTGCCATGTGAGTTTCTAATGAGTCTACTGCACTGGATTTGCAACAATTTTTATGAACAAAAAGAAAGAAAATGATTCACATAATAAAGACACAATAGTCAAGTTCCATTGGTACAATATGTTCAAAAAGAGAATGCAATATTAAATTTTGTCCTCATGGGGACACTGTGGCTTCTCCATACTTTTTCTATTATGAGCCACATTCTTTTATATTATTATGTTATATATTATAACTGTAATTTTTATATCTCTGCAAATTTAACTCAGAAAGTTACTGTGTATGATTCAGAGTCATAAAGATTACTTTTGGACACTGCTTATGAAAATAACAAGCTCCAAATGTTATCAGTTCAGTTCAATTGTCACTGGTGCTGGTTTATAATCTTTGGATCTCTCTGTCAAAAAATTATCTTGCAAAAAGTGGTTACTTTGTCCATCCATTCATAAGTAATAAATAAGAAAAAAAGAATTTAAATAAAATAAGAAAGCATAACTACGTCAGACTTGGGATCCATCATGAATCCTAGATGCATACAGTGCTGTGCCAAAATGACCAACGTCCCATAAACCTTCAGGCCCCCTAATATCCAGCAAGTGGACTCTCTCTCCCATTAATTTTATGACATTAGTACATTCTAGAGTCTTGCATCTGTTTATCACCCCATTGTTTCTGTTAAGTATCGTCCTGTATTCAAGCTGGTTTATTTAAATTTTTTTGGTTTGATTTTCTATTACCACTGCAATACTGTGTACGGGACCAAACTGACAAAGAGCCCAAGGCCACTGACATGTCCTTCAAACTCGCCCAGGTCCCAATCCGAATGGACATTCCATAGGATGTGCCCGACAAACAATTCAGAACCACAGAAGCCCCACCCTGCAACTAAAAGCGCCTAAAGGATATGTTGGCCATGTCCTTGTGAAAGACACTACAGCATACCCCCAGAGGCCCTGAGCAACCATTACCCGTGGGTTCAGCGCCACCCTGGTGGCATACGGGGAATCCCAAAATCTAGGTGGTTTTAATTATAATGCTTTTAATGCTATGGCTGATCAGTGCATAGGGCATCTCCGTGTAGCTAGATCTACAAATGTTTCTCTTTGAGACAATTCTTTTAGGTGCCTTGATACTTACAAAACTTCTCACCACATGGGGTCTCTGTTGCCATTTTAATAGTAACTCTTGAGGTTAACAACACTAATATACAGTAGATATCATATACCCTTAAGGATAACAGAGTTATGCTATAAACTTAACTTATTTGTCCTTTTTTAACTTGGGATTTACAGTGTATACAAATGGGGGAAAGTGGGAGGAAACCGGAATACCCAGAGGAAACCCATCAAGCACACAGAGAACTGTGCACACAACCCAAGGCGGGAATCGAACCCGAAACCTGGAGGCAGCAGTGTTAACATCTAAGTCACTGTGCCGCCCATTTTAGATCAGTGTACAAGAATGAGAACAAAATGAGAACTTAAATTTTGCATATTTTTTGGAGAAAACATTTTTAAAATTCAAATTAATGAAGTTTTTGCAAACTGATGAATATTATGTGCATGTTTTCTTTGAGCTACAAATTTGTAAAAAATTTTTAGATTAAATAAGTGTACATTTTATGTACATATGTACATTTTATATTTTTTAACTATAATTTAATCTCCTACAGTTTTGGTACAATGGATAAAACAGTTTCTCTCTCTCTCTCTCTATCCAAGTTGGCATGGTGATGTAGTGATTGGAGCTGTGGCCTTGCACTTCCAGGGTTGGGGTTCAAACAGTGGCGAAACAGTGGCATGCTAGGGTGTGCCCTGCCATCGTGCCTAGAGTCCAGGTCTCCTGTGACCCTGTTTAAGATACGTTTCCTAGAAAATAAGGTCAAGGAAAGATTGTTGCAGACAGATCATAAGCAATGAAAAGAACTTCAGGAGCATCATCATATACCTCCTTTACACTTTTAGTTTTACTTTAGCACACAATGACAGCTCCCTATAATAATACAGGTATACTGTACACTATCCAAAATCAGCTTCACACACACAGCTGTAACTAATACAGTATCATACAACAATATTCCACATAGGTTTGTTATATACACATCGTATTTGAACATCATCATCGTCCTAAAAAAAAAAAAAAAGAAGTCTGCAGTCCATTGCTGCTGCCATTTTTAAGAACTATGGTATAGGACTGGTCTAGCTTTTGCAGGTAAGTTTTATACATCTTCTCCAGGAGAGGTGGAGTTTCTTATTCCATTAGTTATTAGCTTTCAGGTATTACATACTGTTTACTCTTCTTTCAACATTCTCTTTAAATCATTATTTTTATTGCTTATTCCCTATTTTTAGTCCAAAAACCACATTAACTTCAAAGAGAGTACAGTAGCTGAAAGTGCTGCTACACTATTTCTTGATGGAGCCCTATGCACTATCTTTCATGATACATTTTACTGTATCTATTAATGCTCTAATGAGCACAGTGCTGTTTGTTGCATTTTGAAACACAAAGTTTTGCCAGAATACAGTGGGAAGGTTTAATCTATTTTTATGAGATCTATGGAAGGGACAGATTTCCTAAAGGTGTTACAATAATGTTGACCTGTGGATACTTTGGATAACTAACCTGCTCTGACTTTGTTTGGCTAGCGCTAGTGGACTGGTCTACTCTCACCTACTGTACGTGTTGACCTTCGGGCCTGTACGTGGAGCTTTCTCCAACTAATGTACGCCAAAATCAGCCTTCATTTATTTGTCACTGATGCTTACCCCTTCTGTGAGATACAGCAATTAATCCACAACTCTTTAATGCCCTGCCCATTTGCAACCGTTTGGAGAGCTCTAACCCCTCCCTCCTAACTGTTCCATTGTTCAGTACTTTCCTTCAGGGCAAAGGTGATCCGGATCTCTCTTCCTAAGTGTTTGATGACCTGACCGTTAACCGTCCTACCTACCCTTGCTCTACAGGTGAACTCACTCAGCTCAGGCACCCACGGCAAGGCTTGTTATCCCCACCAATGCCTCAGGTTTCAGAACATCCCCTGTGATCTCTATAAAAAGCCTACAGCTCCTCAGGATTAGTGCGCGGCTTACCTCCATCCCCAGCTACCTGTTGCAGTTTACTCTCCAACTTGAAAGAGTTCCCTGTGTGGAATCCACCAGCCAGTTATTGCACTCCCTCAGCTCCCTCAGCTCCCTCAACTCTCTCCCTCTATTCTCAAATCATCACTTGTATTCAACCCAAACTTTTATTAAAAGTTTCTCCCACTGATCACTCTCTGATTCCGTCGTGTCTTGCTTTTCTACAGTTCTGTACATCATCAGTTATGAATGGTTTTGAACATAAATCAATGTGTTGAATTGGTCAAAAAACCATCCATATGTTTAGAATAGTTTAAAATGATGTCTAAAATATTAGTTGCACTAGAAAAGTAGGAAGGTTTAACTAAAACCCCTGCAGGGAAGCTTAAATCTACACTGTAAAATTCCTGGGAGAAAGACAAGAACAAGGTATGATATGGGGAGGTGTGTAACATGCACATGTTAGGGCTAGTTTAAGACCAATTATGCATCTTCATTTTAAAGCTCTGCAGTGGCTCTGTTATGCTGTAGGAGGAAAAAAATTGCTGGCATTATTTGCATACAGGTGAACGTCTCAGTACAATAGTTCTCACAGCCACAGAGATCCCAATTTGTTCCTGAGTTACAGTTTCTCTCTCTGCATGTACAGTACATGTTCTCGTTTGCTCCAGGATATACAGTTTCCTCCAACCACCAAAAAGCATGAAAGTACGTGGATTGGTTAGGATAAATTGCGTGTGTGTGTAAATCTATGTGCATGATTGGCTGCAATGGACCAGTAGCTCCTTCAGTGTGTTCTTCCGCCAATATACAGTGAGTGAGGTGGCATGGTGGTGTAATGGTTAGCATTGTGGCCTCACAACTAAAGTGTCGACACCACAGTCCAAAGGCAAGCTAACTGGGATTCCAAAGGCAAGCTAAACATTTATTAGCCAATTTTTCCTGGTGCCTTTCCCAGGAACTCTGGCATGAGGAGGAAGTTCACACTGAAAGAGCTACTGGTCCATTGCCGCCAATCATGTCATGTCAAAAACCTTGAAAAACACCTACTGGGAGATTACTGATTTGCTAACACTATTCAGCATCACCAAAATTAAAACACCAATTGAGCGAATACCTTTTGTTTGGGTAAATGGAGTTCCTCCTTCCAGTCCAGAAATGAGCCTCTATTTGCTATACTGCAATATAACCTGTTTAACTGAAAACCAAGTGAAACCTATGTTGCTACTATTTGTATTCTAGTACTATTAGTTTTCTATTAGTGTGCTTTGCAAACAGATATGACACAAACAATGTGATGTAACTGAATGGCGCGCCTGTTTTTTATGCGCTTGCTTTCCACATTCCCATATTAAACTGCCTTCCCATGAGCCTTGCCATGACTCGTCATGAACAAGCAGGGAACTGTCTGGTATTTCCAGTCAAACAAAAGAAATGGATAGGAGTGAATTATATACTGTATTTAGTAATTTAGTATTTCCAATACATGAAAAAACATGAAGCCAAAACCCTCAGATATGATTAGATCTATCTATCTATCTATCTATCTATCTATCTATCTATCTATCTATCTATCTATCTATCGATCGATCGATCGATCTAAAATGACGGCATTTGAAAGTGTTGGCTTCTGAGCACTCCATTCACTTTTATCTGGGAAAAAGCGCTTAGGACCGTAGGTTGAACCTAGTGACATTAAAACATTAACACAGCACAGTCTAAATGCATTTGCATTTACAGATAGACACAAACAAAATAATCTTCTGATGTTCAAATTAAAATACATTAAATATTATTAAGTTTTAATAGCAAATATATATATTTTGTACGTATATACGTATATGTAGGCAAATGAAGTAAATAAGGTTTTATTCTTTTGAACTTTACATCCACATCAATGACAGAACCCAAGGGTTCCCAGCAAAACATTGCTCAGAGCATCACAAGCTTCTCCTGGCTTTGCTTCCTCCCAAATTGCACATTGATGCCACCTCTTCCCCAGGTATTTCATGCTTACATAAATGGTCCTCCACATAATGAATAATAAAAGAAAATGTGATTCATCAGGAACCTTCCTCCACTGTTCCATGGTCTATTTCTGATGACCATATGACCATTGTAAGCAGTGGACAGTGGTTAGTATGGCAACTCTGGCCAGTCTGAGACCAAGCAGTCCCATATGCAGCAAGCTGTGATGCACTGTTTGTTCTGACATGACCCTGTTGGATGTTCACATGTTGATCTATCTTAAACCTTTTTTTTTGTAGGTACTTTGAACACCACTATTATGTACTTATAAAAACAGAAACTATACTGTATAGCCTACAATAAGATGTTCATTAGAACGTACTCTGGCATTAATATACCAATATGTATAATGCTTATAAAATTTTTGAAAAAGGAAAATGGCACATATTTGATATAAAAAGCAATCATACATGCATTATAATATCAAATGTATCATAACCTTTATATATAGCATATTGTTGTATGAGAATTACTTTTCAGCACTGCATGCTCTCAGTCACGCCCAGTATAAAGATCGTAAAAAGAAAGTGACCTGATTGTCTGGTTCTACAACACTGCACTGGTGCAAACATGCATTGCTGCAAACACAGTCATCAGAGAAAAGGGGCCCTTCTACTATTTTTGCCCATGACTTTTTACACATGTAAAACATGGGGTCTTATGGGATATTTGCTTTTTGCTGTATTTATTTAATGACATTTTACGGTTAGGTTCAAGCGCTTTTAATTTGAGAATTGGAAGCCGAGTTTCCATGGATCCGGTCAGTATTGTCAAGGCCATTTCCTGCTATTTTTAGCCTTACCTTTAAGAAATTATAGTTGTAAATTGAAGCAACTGCAAAATTAATAAACATTAAATGGATGTTGCAGTCTAATATTAATGCATTTTCTTCTGTTTTTTATTAGATGATTAAATAACAAAAAAAGGAATAGTTAATAAAATATAGTTACAAAAAAATTATTATTTAACACAGCTTTTTATTTCTATTTCATCCAGTATTGTTACGACAACCTAAAAGATGACGTCACTGTACTTTAAAGAAGCCAACTAGTTAAAGAGGTTTGATTTTTTATTTTTGCAGTGTGAAGTGGCAGTGCTACGTGCTGTGTCATATAAACATCATTAAATGGAACACAATATGTTGCATGTTAATTAAATAGAAAAAGTCCATTGTGGCCTGGCAATTGTTGATTATGTTTCTGAACACTACACTAATAGTGATGCAGTAGGCACAACAAACATATTCACGGTGCATTGGTCAGCTGTCCCATTGCTGCTTCATGACTAGTGTTCCCAAGGCTCCATGATGATTCTAACAAGGATAATGTAGTCGCTGTTGAATGAAGTAAAATCTACAGTACAACATGCTTCTACAATGTTTGAGGATACCTGACCATCATATCTATATGCTTTTTGGACATTTCATGTGTAAAAATCTGACAATAGCGAATTCTCAGGCCTGGTTTTAAGGGATCTGAGGGGACTGCGACTGGATGCGAATCTCGATAATTTTTGATACTTCCACGTAATAAAAGAATTGTCATGTTGGCTTAATCATCTTTAATCATTTTAGTTTAATCCATGCTTTACATGCTTAGTTTGGTAGGGGCCAAACATTTACAAACACCTAGACTAAAGACATTCAAACTCAACTTTTCAAAACACATATTTCCGGTTGACACAAATTTCCTGCTTCGTGTCACTTGTATTAGGATAGTCTTATTACTCAGGTATGTTGTAATGATTCATATTTTCTAACCTACTCATATTCCATTAGATTCAATTATTTCAACTTCTCTATACTGTATCACATTTTCAACAGAAGCTTCACACAATACTTTTCTGCAAGTATTGTGGATCCTTTCTGACAGAACTGGTCTATCTCCATCACATTTGTGTTCTTGCTTAGATATACTGTTTCAGTTCAACTCACATATTTTCTATGGTATTCAGGTCAGGACTTTGTGATGGCCAAATGCCAATATTTTTTACTTTGTTTTCTGGAAGCAATTTTGTTACGTGTTCAAAGGTATGCTTAAGATCATTATTCTGCCTGAGGTCCTAGTTGCAGCCCACTTTTACCTTCTGACTGATTGTCATGGTCTGCTTTCACACCAGGCACGATTAATTAGTACTGTGTCCGGGTTCAATTGCTCTCCTCTCCTCACTGCCCTACTGGCCAACTTTCAAATTAGTAAGATTGTTTCATACCCGAGTACACATGTATTCTAAGAAGTGTACAAGGACATCAACCATCAGACATGACATATTAATGACATTGGGGAAAAAATGTCGAAGGCAACTTTCTCGCATGCCATTCTACTTTATTAGCTACGTCTGTGTAGTTCAATTCAATTCAATTCAATTCAATTTTATTTATATAGCGCTTTTAACAATCGTCATTGTCTCAAAGCAGCTTCA
>JAQQZT010000037.1:25577784-25594667 GCA_030068275.1 Clarias platycephalus | reverse complement strand
GTACACCACTTTGTATTGGTCTTTCACGTGGAATTCCAATAAAATTGATTCATGTTTGTGGCTGTAATGTGACAAAAAGTGGAAAAGTTCAAGGGGACCGAATACTTTTGCAAGCCACTGTATGTGTATTTTATACCATTCCCTATAATGTGATAGCCTGTTGTTACCAGGTAAAAAGAAAATGGGTGTGAGCCACAGAGGGGTGCCTCATATAGTACAGCTACACAAGAATACCTATTTATACTTCATACAGGCCAAAGTATACTTTAACTAATTTCTGTATGCTTACCAGTTTAAACCAATTATGCTTAAGTATAATCTTTTTTGCTATATCTCTGAGAAGTATATAAAACACCTTATAGTACAGAGTTACAGGATTTATTCAAAACTGTGCTATTTGGGATCACCTAAATGAGAATAAGTTCACTTTTGAGTCTGGTTCTTCTCAAGGTTTATTCCTCATCTTGCTTTTATTTTTGTAAAGCTGCTTTGCAACAATGTTCAAAGCAAATTTGTTATCATTGTTGAAAGTCCTAAACAAATAAATTGGATTTTTTAAATACATTTTCTTTAGTTTATTTGTCTATGACAAGTTTATTTGTAATAAATGTTTACTAATTTTCGAGTAGTTTTATCCCCTATTTTCTCCCTAATTTAGTCATAACCAATTATTGGTTGGGTTGCTTCCATAAAGCTTGTTAGCAGGCATAATATGAAGGGGTAAAAATCTCCTTGTAGATGGCTTTGTTGTCACAGTGGACCAACACCAACAAATGACATAGCACCCCAAATCATCACTAACTGAAAATTTCTAACTGAATAACTGTGCCTGTTTACTCTTCCACCAGACTTGATTCCCAAATGTTTTTTTTTTTTCTCTGTGGACTTTGGACAACTCAGCAACTGTCCAGTTCTTTTCTCCTTTGTCCAGTCAGATGACCATGGTAAGACTCCTTGTAAAGTTTTCCTTCCTTTCCTCAAGTTTGTGAATTGGCTTTTCTTGGCTAATCTTCTTAAGGCTGCAGTCATCCCTGTTGCTCATGCACCTTTTCAGACTTTTTCCTTCCAGTCAACTTTCCATAAATATGCTTTGACACAGCACTTTGTGAAAAGAAAAACCTTCTGTGGCTTACCCTACTTATGGAGAGAGCCAATGATCTTCAGTGATGTCAAGTCATCTATTTCCCCAATTGATGTGGTTGTGTGTACTGATCTATACCAAGAAATACTGTACATGGTATTTATAGTGTATGAATATTACATATTGCTAAGTAGTACTAAGTAATACTAATATTTTATACTAAAAATAAAATACTTCCATTTTTGAGATACTGGCTTTTTTGATCCATAAACTGTAATCTGGCATCACATTCACCAAAGATTTAAAAGACATTTTGCAACACTGCTCTTGTGGAATTCAAGTGGTTGTAACAGCTGGTACTAAAGTGTTTTGTCCAATGCTACACTGTTTTGTTATAGACTATTCATTCAATAGACATAACAGTAGCAGTTTGGGTCCCTTAAGTACCTTTACATTCTGTATGATATTTAAAAGACAACTTATCTTGTTAATCATAACTTTCTTAAATCTACTCTCTGACAATCTGAACTGTGTTACAGTAAATGTGCTATAACACTCTGTAAACTAGACTATTGACTATTCATTATACACTGATTTACACTGAGAGACATCCTCCCCTCAGGTTCACATGTTGAGCAACAAACTCTTGTTGCCATAAAGTCTTTTTTTTTGTGTGGAAAAAAAAAAAACTGTTCAAGAGACTGATAAGAATCGGGTGTTATCCAGGTATTATATTGACCTTTACACAAAATAGAACCTGTGTTCTTCTGTTTTATTCAAATCTTTGACTAGTTTTGGAGGAATAATATTAATTATGTAATATTTGTGTGTTTTAATTGTTGGTATATTTTTAGGCTAATTTGTTTTTATAGACAGTCACTTGAACCAACTACATTAGTGGGTTTACAATGGGAGGCAACTTACCGTTTTAAGTAGATGAAAATTTGGACTAAGTCAACCCTAGAAAAATATAATTAATTGAGCACACAACAAATACTACCTGAGAGGACAAGTTGAGTCAACTTAAAATTTTGAACTGGGTACACATTGTGTCAACTAAACAGCAAAGGGAAATGTTTAGTTGGCCTGCAAATCTGAAAGTTGACTAAACTTAAAAAAAAAAAAAAGCTCTGCAACTTCTTACTAGTGTAGGAAATATGGCCAGTTTATACAATTCCCATTATAACCATTGCATTTCAGCCTGCAGATAGAAATGTGACCGAGAGCATAAACATGTCTAAATATTAATATGATATTTTTTTTCTGTGGAAACAATATAGACGACAAAGCTTCAATATACACTTTGTTTCTTATTAAAACAAAAACCACATATGGCATGCTTTTTCAGAATAAATATTTATAATGCACAAGCTTTTATACTACTTGTATTTCTAAAAAATGTATAATGTAAATGTTAAATTTATATTGTCACATATTGTCACATATGGTGTTGACTACTTACTCATATTACAACTGATACTCCTAAAGCAATAATATACATGATTTTGTGTGGGAACACATTTCAAGATCTAATGTGTGCCCCTCCTTTCGTGTAGGACCTGCCACTAACTGTGCAAGGTTAAAAAAAAATCTAAGGTTAAAATCAGAGGTTTATTAACATAACATAACATGCATATTAAACTCTCCAACAATCAAAAGCTAAATGTTATTCTTATACACTTTGCCATATTGCTATACAGTGGAACCTCCGATTACGAGCATAATTTGTTCCGGAAGTGGGCTCGTATTTCAAAACACTCGTAAACCAAATTTAATTTTCCCATAAGAAATAATGGAAATGTAAATTATTCGTTCTACAGCCCAAAAAAATAAATACATCAAAATAATTAACACAAAATATAAAGTAAAAATAGAACAAATTAACCTGCACTTTACCTTAAAAAAAAGTAAAAAATAAATCCCGACAGATAAGTGTTTCCATTTATGCGCACAGGCACTGTGTGTGTGTGTTTTTCACTCTCTTGCGCTGCTGTGTGTGTTATGTGAGAGAGTGTGAACCGGCACAGTGTCAAATTACGCGCGCGCGCGCGCACACACACATAACACACACACTCAAACACTGACACACACTAAAGACGAGAGAGAGTGTGTCTGTGTGTGTGAACCGGCGCGGTGTCAAATTGCACACAACACACTCCGCAGCGCAAGAGAAAGAAAAACACACACACAAACACACGGATGTTAATTATACCAGTAAGGACCAAGCAGGGGAGACGATTACCCGCAGCGCAAGAGAGAGAAAAACCGTTGGCTCAGTTGTGATCACGTGACGCTCGGTGTCAAATCAAGAAGCACATGCGTGATACATGATATTCCGTGCTCGTAAACCAAGACAATGCTCGTTTTTCAAGTCAAAATTTATTTAAAATCTTTGCTCGTCTTGCGGAACACTTGCAAACCGCGTTACTCGTAATCCGAGGTTTTACTGTATTTCCTTGTCTTGGTCTCACAGAGCCCCCTAAAACTCTTTGTTTTTGTTAAATAAACATATAGGGCTCAGGATTGTCCGGTATAGAGTGACAAATCCTTTTTTCCTCACAACCTAAGCAATATAATCAAAATTAATAAAATTTAATTAAATTTTAACCAACTATCCAAACATGACTGAGCGGAAATAAAAAAAAAATGGTTCAGATGGGCAAAGAAAAAGCGTAGATACACATGATTGCATGTTTTTATGGCTGCATTCGTTTATTTCTATGAACAAAAAAAATGCACACATAAATGCACCCAAATGCACACATATAGGAATGAAATGTTTCTCTGTTTCACTCAAAAGAAATAGCAAGTCATTGCTGTCTAAGCCATTAGTCTGGCAGCATATCTGTGACCATATTGTTCAGGTTTCACCACCCTCAGTTGAAGGTAGTGGAGGCATAGAGGTAGAAATGATGGGCTGTGGTTAATTCACAGAGTGGGTACCTTACCGCTTATGAAAGCAACAGAGACCGCATATGAAAATAATTAGTGGGTGGCCCTTTAAAGGAATGTATTCATTATTGAAACTAATATTTTGGAATTTATTTAATGGGGGTGCTTATCAAGAGCACATTCACTGAACTGACCATTTTACACAACTCACAGGAAGAGTGAGAAATCACATCAATTTAAATGGGACAACAGGGCTCATTGCTGCCACATTTATCAGTACAACCCAGGCTCTTGAGTAGTGCAGCAGCAATGCATATTTTCAGGATCATGAGTTTGATTCTTCAGGGATGCATCCAGAGCCAGGAGCATAGAGAAGGAGCCTGTTAAATTATTTTTTTTTATTTCAGTTGGAATGCTGACCCATGCTGAATCACACTCTACTAGAACATTTTATCAGTCACTCAACTTAAGAAGTAACATCCAATGTATAATATTTTGAGTGTAAATACCTGTGATATTTCTACTGTTTATTTATTTTTGTCTCTTGCCAATAGCTAGCTCCCCTCCATCACACAACTATAAATATAATATAAATATGCATTATCTTTATTAACAAATGTTATAATATAAATTAAATATAAAATATAAAATTAATTATTTTAGGCATAGACATGCGCATCATGTTTAATAAGAAAATAGTTACTTAGTCATTTATCCTTGTATTCAAGATTGAGAAATTCCAAGACTAGTTTCACTTTTCTTACAAGAACATAATGGACAGGAATTGTTTCTGCAAAGCAGAAGCAAAATTTACTGATAAACATCTGATTTTCTATTTAAACTCATTCTACAGAGGAAATAATAGCTCTAATATCAGTTTTAAATTTTCTCAATTACATTTATGACATTTGTACTGACATTAAAAGTGCAATTTTAACACATATGCTTCTTAGGTTTGTTTTTTCAATTCCACTTCAGTGCAGTGATAAACACAGGATTCAACCTGAAAATCTGTCAAAAGAACCATTACTTACACCTAAAATAAAACATTGAAGGAAAATATTCCAAAGTGTTAACAGGCTATGGTTTTCTGCTCCTTGAGTTTGAGGAACAGGGATACTCAAGCAAAAGTTCAATCTGTTTAGAGACACGACCAACAATTACAGGTTTAGCTAATGGTATAATGTTCAGTATTTATGATGGCATAACATTACACACTAATACAGTAGGTGGTGGCATATTTTACATAATGTTAGTCTGTTTGCCAGTAGAAAGAAATGGGGACGTAGTTATTGATTGGTTCAGATTACAGCTGCTGAGTTTTTTCTACTATAGTTCTTCTGGCTGATATATGGAGGATTTTGTGTCAGTTTTAAATTTCATGACAGTTTAACTATGTTACATTTGGATTCAAAACACAGATAAATTAAAATATAAGCAAGTGATAGCTGACATAGGTCTAGTTTGCTAAAGATCTGTTCTGATTTTATGTTAATTCACAGTGCTACTGTACTTTAATGTGAAGTTACTAGATAGTGCCTTATACCTTGTGTCATGGCTATTTACACACAAGCCAACCTTATTGTTAATAACCAAGTCCTTCTAGAAAAAAGATAAGAATGTCTTGTGAATAGCCTAGATCTTGTTAAAAATATGTAGTGACAGCTAGCTAAATCAGCCAAGTTTATAATAGTTTCTTATTCTCTTAGAATTTGAGCTTTATGTTATATTTACAGTAGATCTACAGTATGGACAGTGAATTGACAATTTGAACTAACGCTGACTGATTTTTTAAATGTTTTTTTGTCCTATAGATGGATATAGGAATCCTTTTTTAATAGAAAATAACCATTAACAGGTCAAAATGATGTTACCTCTCTGCATTGCCCACATCAACTCAATATCCAGGTAGAAAAAAGTTAAATTAAAATGTAAAGAAAAAAAAAACAATTAAAGTCATATCAATGAAAAACTGTTTTTCCTTTTGCCATTACTGAGTGATCTGTATATTACCATGAACACTGCTGATGGTCTTGTCCTGTGAACTCACGTTGTCTTTTAGGCTTTCTGGTAAAAAAAAAAAAAAAAAAAAAAAAGGCTTATACTTGACTTTTCTTTCTCCAGACATTCTACTCACAGCTAGTCATAGTAGTCTGAATTCAACTGAAGAACCACTGAAGGAACAAAGAATTCAGATGAATTGAGACAAACTAATTGCTTATATATATTGAAACTAAAATCATAAAGGCTGCCTATACCAATGTGTGTGTGCATGTCTTCTTCTTTTGTTTCATTTCCCATTGCTCCATTACTTTAAAAGATTTTGCATGACTGGGTTCAATAATCCACAAGATAATACATGACAAATGTCCATCCTGGCTGATGGATGTCAAGTATGCGAATATCCCCCTTTTATAGTATGGGGGATAAAATTATGGATGTTTTACAAATTCAGGAACTGAAGAATACCACCACTGTAAAAATAAAAAGTTACAGCAAATAAAAAATATGTATTAGGAGGCCCTAACTTAATAACAAGTCTATTCAGCAATATACAATCACTTAGACCTCATCCACTCATATTTTATTGCTGGCAAGGCAAGCATTTTTGCACTGAAAATGGTAGTAGAGCAGTGAATTCAATATACTGTAATACTCATTATGTGTGGCATCCTTCAAGAGTTTTTAAAGGTATCTTTTAAGTATTTTATTATTATTATTAGGTACTGTAGCTTTGGTCTTTCATTAAGGTGCAGTTGCAGCTTTCAGTGCCGCTTATTATTTCAAATAACTACTTTCTTTAGTGTGTAAAGAGAAAGAAAATCATCTTGGGAAACTGTTCTCCCTTATACCTTACTAAATATCTTCTTCAGTGTCTCTAAAATCAAATACTAGAGTATTAATTGTGTCAGATCCAAAGCCATGATATCTCCTCGCTCAACACCAGTATACTTTCCCCAAGCATAGTGGTCATCTTTCGTCATCATGTTCATCTTGTGACTGAAAATGATTCTTCTGCTGATGCTTTGATTAATGAAGGTGGTTTCACTTTAAGTGTCTATTAATACAGAGAGCAGTTTCCAAATATTAAGGTTCTCTGTCAATGACACACACACAGAAACAACCACAGAGATGATTCCAGATGGATTATTGCTAGTAACTTTAAGTGACATAGCAGATGTTAATCTGTCATTTGAGGTAGGGACTACAGCAAACTCAGATACCCCTCCATGCCTTTATTCATGAAGGCATGTATACTATTTACTTCTGCAAGCCTCACAATTCAAGTCACAGTTCTTAACACCATGTCTAGGGGCCACTCAGATTGATAAATAGAGTTATGAAATTATTTCCACACTTATATGAAGTGTGGTATTTTTATTTTTATTTCATACCCAAAGATAAATTCTATTAATGTAATCATTTTGCCCTACCCTCCACACATGCACCTCCTAGGAGCCCTTGCATCTACTCTGACACTGTGTGTGTGGGGGTGGGGGGAGAGAAAGAGAGAGTATACACACGCATTTGGGCCTTGCTGCATGTGACCGCATATGCGCAACTCGAGGGAGCCAGCAGTGAAACTATTGACTTTGAGGAAGGAAGGGGGGTTCCCATAGGAATAAAGGAAAAGAGCTGCAGGAAAGTAAGTCGAGAGGACGGGGAAAAACCTAAGTCTTCTTTCAAGATTCAAACTCCCCTTTCTCTCACCTTCTCTTTCCAGCAAATGCAATTTGGTTCTTTCAGCCACTTTTGCTGTATCTCATTTTATTTAGTTTGTTTAACTAAATATCTAACCAGATTTTGGTGTATTATTAGTGGGAGTATTTCTTTTAGTAGATCAGCATGCCATTATGCCTACACCAGAAATGTCCAAGTAGTATTCATAACTTTTTAAGAGCTTGACTGAGTTATTGCAATATTACAATCATAGCAATTCTTGTAGTTAGTGAGCTGTGTTTGATGTGGAACCTTCTAGCTAAGGTTACATTCATATTACAAGCCTAAACTGACTCATTTTAGATTTTTTACTCTATTGTGACACAGATCTGATTATATTAGGATTGTATAAATAAACAAATAAGATTCTTTTCATGTAGGATCTGAGACTTTTTTTATGTGGTCCTTGATCAGATAAATATCCAATACCTGGTCAAGTGATTTGTGAATGAGAATGGGTAGATCAGAATTCATGCAACTTTGTTTTGCCTCCGCACATGTGTGGGGCGCTTACTGATGTCAGTAAGGAAGGGCAGGACAGGAATTTAATAGATTTTTTCCTTCTTCTGGACCGCAACGCATACAGTGAACTAACTGTGTTCACACAATTTCATGACGTGTTTTAACCCAGATGGCGTGAGCAAATATGTATCAATGTGTGCATGTGTGCCATCTCAGAGGACTGGTGCATCCACATTAGAGTCACATAAAATCACTTATACTGTAATTATGAATGTGAGCCGTCATGACAAAAATCATAATGTGGCTTGTAATGTGAACATACTGTGGTTTGCAATATGAACCTAATAGTGGATGATTAAGGGAGGCAAAATTGTGAGTCATTAGTTTTTTGTTTAATTTAATTTCTGTTTCTGTTAAACAAAAAGGACATGCTGTTGGCTTTATTAAAGCCATGGATCACCAGTATAATTGGGTCATTGTGCACATATGTCACATATGTCATTTTGCATATATCATGTCTGGACAATGTTGTCCCTATATACAGTCCCTTGACAATCCCTTGGCATCACTTTCCAGACTGATGACAAGTTAAATTTAACTCAACTTTCCAAAAGTCTCAGGGAGGGAACAAAAACTTTTTCACTGTACTGTATCAAGTTATATCACAGATAATACGTATCACAGAAAGTGTTTGCTTATTATGTTTCTGAGACTTCAGCATTTTATCAAAAATGCCCCAGTTGATGTTTGGATGACATGCTGATGTCTGATTTGTCAGATTTTATAGGCTGATATCTATTTGATATATAAGTTATATTGGTAAGATGCAGCCCAGAGGACATTTTCTAATTGCCATTATGTCAGAGACGTGAATATTTAATTAAAAATGCCCCTAGACAATTTTCGAATGATGAATTAAATACTGAAATCCAAAACTACACACTGTTAAGTGTGTATAATGAAGTGAATCGATTAGATTCAAGAAACCTTAATGTCGAACTGAATGCCATCAAAAAGAACTTCTGCCAAAAAGGAACACAATAAACAGTCAACCTAATACACAATAATCAGAGTCAACCTGACAGCCTGTAAGAAAGAAAAAATAAAAAGCTATGAGTGCATTAATTTCAGAAACCGATCTGAGCAAGTGACATCACCACCATAGTTGTTATTATTTTAACTGTTTCTTTTAGCCAGATTAAGGGCTTTTGTCTTTGGCTTACTGTATCTTATGCCAGAAAAATGCAAAACATACATGCATTTGCTTTGTGAGCAGAAGGTTATATAACATGGAATGAGGGCAGTGTTGTATTTCACAAATAAATGTAGTGCAACTGTATTTCATCATCCAAATGCTTCCACAAATATATTTTTCAGTGACAAAGAAAAGTGTCTTTATTTAACATTTATTTACTGACTGATGAACCCGATTTCTCAAGCTACTTGACTTTCGTGAACATCCTTGTGAACATCCCTTTGTGGATTTTTGAGACTTCCCTGGTGTCACTTTCAAATGACATTTCATATCAGATGTCTCTTACAATTTCAGCCAATCACATAAATTAGAGAATATATTTCTTTTTACCCCAGGGAATACATCCACCGTAATCAAACGTGTATGCAAAATGATGAGCCACCTTGTGGTTATGTCCGGTAGTACTCTGCAGTCTCAATCCTGTCTTCGACCATAGCAATCTTCACGTGTGTCGTGCCTTTCTAGCAACTTTAGTTGTGGGTAGACCCAAAGTCATCCTAGCTGAGGCATTTGATGAGCTGGGAATATAGAGTACTACAAATCTGAAGATACGGTGTGTGCTGTCTGGGGAAAAGGATGAATTTTAGTATTAAATATACAGCTCTAGTGAGCTATGTTTTTATTGTTGTTGGTTGTTTGATAAAACTACTGTGTACTGTTTTGTTCTGGGTTCCTCGGGTTCTGTGAGGTGCATTTTGAATTGTTTAGTGGTTAAGTAAAGAGTGTTTTGGCTATCCTCTGAATGCCTGATTTTTTTCTCTCTCTTTTTTTGTTCAGAAATTCTTTGGAATAAAATCTGAGCTTTAGTGTTATTTGTTAGTATTGGCTTGCAACTATGAAGGAAGCATGTGGGCATGTGCACAGTTATCAGAGGACTAGTTACACCCACACAAATGCTGATGTTCCAAAAACTGAAAGAATGATTGACTGTCTTCTTATTTTTCTACTTAGACCATTCTATTTGTTGTTGTATATTTTTGTTTATTCTTTGTGCATGACATCTTTAGATGAATGACATGATTGGATCGTGACATATGAGCTGCCCTTAATGCCCTCCCACATGTGGTGTGTGTCCTGGTGAAAATGGCTGTGGATTCTCTGTGTGTGCACAATCTGCCTCTCTGATGGCCCAGGACAATTTGGACCACAGCGTTCTCAGGGCTTCCTTGTTCTTGGCTCTGAATGCAGAGTACTCAGCATTCGATGTGCCTTTGCACTTATCCATGACTTCTGGTCATGGAGACAGTGATGTCCTCAATAAACTTATTGATGTGTCTAGTCACTAATTCTGTGTTCTTCCAAGTTAGTGCAGTGGCCATTGGTTGGAACCTCCCTGAACATGTGCCAGTCTGTATGCTCAAAACAGTCCCGAAGTTCAGGTTTTCACCTGCCTCAAGATGACGGTGGTCCCTTTCACCCAGATACATATTTGAATAAAACCCTTGATCCTGTAGCCTAAGTGTGCTTGTTTTGAGGCTGTGGTTCCTTCTGTTCTTATTGTCATGGGTGATGAGAAGATTGCTCCTATCAAGTTGTAACAAACCTTAATAATCTTAAGACTCAACACATGACTGCTCATCATCACTCAGGTTATGAGGTCATGCTCTGTGGCCCTCCTAATCGCACAATGAAACATATTTAGTCTGCTAACACTCTAGCTGGATGACATGAAGTGGCTAAATGGGCCTCTGAGGAAGCCCCCTTGTCTCCAAATGCACGTAGGGATAGAAGAGCCAGTATATTCTTTGATGCCTCATTGTTCCAAATTTGTCATCTAACACTGACATAACTTTTTACAAAACCACTTTTCACCTGAAGATTTGAATATTGTTCTTCCCATGAGTCCTCACCTGGCCCTGATATCAGATTCGCAATGATTCTTGGCGCATAGCTCTTCCAGCAACTGTCCTCCCATTATTGGTGCACCATTTTAATGGTATTTTACATGTCATAAAACAGTGATAATTGTCAGAAATATACCAATTGTATTAATGCCGCATATATGCCATTAATTGTTGACAGTGTTTTTATAAATGTGTAAAGGCATTTCCATGGAAACGCTGAGAAAACTCAACCAAAATAGCAACATTCTGGCATTATCAAAGTTCTGGTGTGGTAGCAAGGAGGAATAGAACAATCAATAGGTTGACCAAATCCATGATGGACACGGGTACTTTGTAAAATTAGAATGACACCCAATTTCATAACCATTCACTCACCCTTTGAGATTCTCTTGGGAAGACCATCCCCATCCCCTGTGGGTAACCTTAAGTTTTTCAAGGTGTGTTTTACATGTGATCTGGACATGGTTATGTAAATATACACAAGCACTCACTGGAAAACTGAATAGTGTGCATGGTAATGTCTCGGTTTCTCTTCCTCTGTATATGGGTAAGCCCACTCACTCCTTCATCCCATGTGATACAGAGTTGGTGAAAGTATCAGAAGATAAAAGTGACAAGCTTGCCATAAAGCCAAACAATGCAGAAAATCAGAGAAATATGTAATCACATTGTACTATATCACATACAGGCTGATTTAGGGTATTTGTCTTTTAACAAATGCACCCAGTTGATGCACACTGACAATTATAAAAGCTGTTAAAAGTGAAAGATTAGTTGGTTTACGTATATTATACTGTTAAGCATTCCTTTTCCATTTACTCTGTTAAAACATTTAGTGTATATGTTACCTAATTCTATGCTAAACTGAAAACAATAAAATATGCATACTAACTGATATCCAATGCACATACAATTTGAAAATGCTCGGTAATAGGTTCAACTGTTGTTACAGTATGCTTGTAAAAATTTACATATTAAATAACCAGTGACCTAACTTGAAGTAAAGTCCTTTTTTGTGTCCTGTGGTTTTGTAAAAATGTGGAATTATGTGACCAGAGTGCTTAAAATTAATTTATTATTAAACAAAGTATAATAGTATTCAATCAAATGTATTTCTTTCAGTCATTTTGTTTTATTGCATTATGTTTTGCATTATGACTATGACTCTAACTTGTGACAAACAATTTTCATTTCTATAAGTCGACACAGACAGCACCCGATGGGTCAGTGGTACTAATAAACAGAAGAGCATGTTACAATAACGATGATGGTTCCAACTTCAATGAGAAAGGAAAAGGCATGCTCCATTACACTATTTCTCCATTACAAACACTTGAAATGGTCCACTCATAATCCTTCTTTCAGCAAGAGAGTCTATAGTGTAGCTAGCACAGTAGTTTTGTACAAACAGCAAGGTTTAGTGGAATAGTAATTGGTCAGATATAAAAACGTGCACTGTCACATGCCAGTACACTTTATTTTCAAACAAAACCAAGTCATTTTTTGTTCTGTGTCAAGCTTTAATGAAAACAAATGCCCTTAAACATCTTTCTCAGTCAAAAATTTGCCTAAAATTGTCCCTGATCATCTGGCCTCAGGAGTCCATATCAATCATGACTTTAATTCACTCTTCTTTGTTGGTTTAGGAGAGTGGTGATGTATAAATGGGACACAGAGATATCCAGAACAAAGGACTTTTATGTTCAGAGGATAGAAGCTCTAAGATCTAAGGGGGAAAAAGCATAGGCGTGCCAGGTGCATGTTCCCCTAACACTGCTTGGATGAAATCATTTAAAATATTTTGCTAGAAGCAGCAGAACCACTGGTTTATTTAAATTTATTTTTAATATTAACCTGTTAGTAACATTCAGGTAGCCATATGTTTTTCCACATTTGCTTTACTGTACATAAAGGCAGCTGAAGTGAATATGTATTTTGGAGCAAACTGATTTAAATATGATGTATAAAGTTGGTTTCATGCCATTCCTTTTGATCATCCAAGCTGCCAGCCGTGTGTGTGTGTGTCTGTGTGAGTCTGTTACAGTACAAATCTTGTAATATTCCATTAACTGGTAATTCTGGCTTTGACACCTGGCCACCTTTACCAGGATGTTCAGTGTAATTACAGGTTAACCTCATAAAGAACATTTAATTAATTCAATCTTAAGATAAAGTTTTATCCTAGACAAGGTTGCATTTAATCAGAAGCCTATCCTAGGGAACATTGTGAATGAGACAGGAGTAACCCCAGCACTTGTAGTACAACTTTTTTTTGTAAATGTCTGCATCGTATTTTAAATGGTGGGAGTAATGAGATGAAGGACAACCTCTGTCTTTTCAGACAGAAGAGGGTTTATTTTCTATGGCAAAATAAATAAATACATTGTTACAGTAACTTCATTCAACTGGGCTTCTAAGAGGACACTATACAGAGGAAGACTGAGTACACTGTGTGCCATTACTTCTTGCAATTATACAAAATCACACATAAAAGGAAAAAAGACCAATTTCTTCCCTTAGAACAGTGTAAGTGACAGAGACAGAGCTCCAGATGTAGACTGCAATGGTCACCAATGCGCCTAGTGTTTTGATTTTATCCAGACAGTCACCAATCTCCCAACAAAAAACGCAACAATATTTAATCCTGTGATAAACTCTCTCTTCTGCTGCATCTACCTGCCCAGCATAGGAGTACAGGAGCTCATATGATAGTATATCAGGGCTGTATTCAATAACGAAAGCGCTTATGATCATAAGACAGTTCATCAGACCATTCCACTGGCATATGCCTCCAAATGTTTTGCAAACAAACATTATTGAATGCAGCCCAATCTGTATTATCATGTGTACTCCAGTACTACTCTCAAGCAGTTGGTGAAGTGAATTACAAATGAACAAACAAGATTATTTTAACATTTAATTTGGTAATGTTTTCTGATCGGTGATAAAAAATATTTTGATGATGTTAAGAATTTCCCTTTTTCTTTTTTTTTTTTTAATTCTTGGTAGCTTTTGAAACTTACCCAGGGAGGTGCTAAGTAATGGCCATGACAAGAAATCTAAATGGCCAATCTATAACTTTTTCTCATACCCTGCCCTGGACCATGACTGCTCTACATCAGATGCCACCAATACAGAATCGACCAGTGAAAGATCTTAAAAGCATCCTATCTAGTCTGCATTCCTACTGTATATATCTGGACTTATGTGGCAAAGGCTTTAAAAAAAATTATGTTTGTCTGGGGTCCTCTGTAATGTTTAATGAGTCTTTTGAAACTGACAAATTCTCTCAGAATAATGTGAATTGGTGTCTGTGTTTCCTGGACATATGACATAAGTGATGAGTTTAAGTAAAGTCCTGCAATTAAACACTCTAGGTAACTTCCTGGTTGGTCTGTTTACTAAGGACCCTAAGTTAGGTTCAACTACAGCCTACTCTTTTTAGCCCCTCTTTTAACCCCCTGACCCGATTTATCTCACTGATAGAGCTTCATTCAAAAGTTCCAGACCTTTGTCATGCATATTTCTCTCCCTTTGCCGAAGCAACGGAAAGTTATGATCTACTCAAAACTGAAATTCCTGCACACTCCGGCCTCTCCAAGACACACGCTGCAATCCACATACTGCACCAGAGCTCAGCTGGACCGCCTAAGTTACTGTAGATTGTGGTCAGGTGGCTCCAGCTGACACATCTCACTTCTTTCATATTTACAGATTTACAGTTTGCTCAAAAGTGGAGAGGAAGACAGTAGGCATGATGTAACCAGCGATGATGTGAGAGATGGTGGGCGCATTGGAATGAGAAATACGCCCATAAGAAGTGGCGGCCATCGTAAAATAATCCTCCACGTTTCTTCCAAATACTCAGAAAAGAACCGGCTGCACGACTTCCATGGCAAGTCATTATCTATAATGTGACTTCACACAGCTACTGTACAGAAGCAACACTGCTGGTTTTAGATGATTGAGATTGAGGTGTGAAGGAGTGAAGCTGATGGACCCCCACAGACCCATGCCTCCACTGGTTTTGAGCTGCTGTTCAGACGGAGGCCCCACGGTCTGCTGGATGTGTCAAGGAAAACATGGGAGGAGCAGCCCGCACCCTTCATAGCAGTGGTTCGGTATGTTAAAGATTAACTGTGTTCTTCCAGTTGTGATACAACACATTCAGATGGCTCAAAAAGTATAACTGGCCTGCATAGAAGTTACAATCAAGTGCTCCTACTGCTCCCTGGTTCCACATGTAAATTCCTTTCACAGGGGCCTTTCACAGCAATGGAAAGAGTCGGGCCAGTGAATTACAGACTGTAAAAGCCGGGTAAGAGCAAAAGCACTGAGCAGTATCGTGTCAATTTATTAAAATACTGAATTGAAACGATACCGTACATCTCAGCTCTTGCCTCTCTTTCATCTGCCAAGGAGGGCCATGAGCTGTTACAATGTGGAGATGAATTCATGCTATTCAGAATCAGAAGCTGAGCAAGCTAGTGAAACAATTAAAAATGTGTTCTTCACTGAACCGTGGCTCACAAATCTGATACATCACAACATCCAAAACCCAGCCCGACACAATTGTCCTACAGTGCCTATACTAAACCCTGGAAACCTGCCATCATGCCATTAATGCCGAAATTGAAAGCATGCTCCAACATGGCATCATAAAGGAATCAATGAGCCCATGGTACAAAACCATTGTGACCTTGCCCAAGCCTGACGGCCCGATCCGCCTTCCTGTGGCTAAATTCCTTCCGAACTCTTACACCCTTTCCTCATGTGGATGATCTGGAGGAAGTCAATTCATTTCAACCTTAGACGTCATGAAGGGTTACTGGCAGGTAGCCCTTATGCAAAAGGCTAAGGAGAAAACCGCATTCAGCACTGACCAGAGACAATCGCAGTATGGGGTTCTGCTCTTCAGTCTAAATGGTGCCCCAGCTACTTTTCAATGAGTAAAGGACATCATCCTGTGCCACCATTGCCCCTAGATGGTAATTATTCTATCACATAGCTTGAAGGATCATCTCCATCACCTGAAGAAGCTACTCAAAAAGTTGTAGAAGGCGGGGCTCATGGCAAACCCAAACAGATGTCAATAGGGGACTGAGGCACAGTACCTTGGGTATAGGGTCGGACGTGGTCTGCTAAAACTACAGGAGAAGAAAGTGGACGCTGTCCAATCGTACCCACAACTAAACACAAAAAAACCCCAGAAAATAATCTTGCTAATAATTATCGCTGTTTTGTCCCCTGCTTTTCCTCTATGAAATAAAAAGAGCATGTAATATGTACAGTATGTTTAGCAGCTAACATCAAACATTAAACCTAGCTACGTTTCGATGCTTCCTTGTAACCATGTTCATAAAAGCAGCACCAGAGAACAGATGTCAGACATTATATCCACTTCATGGTTTGGCAGGTTTGGTTGGTGTGTTTCAGGTCAGATGTATAGGGGTGAGCTTGGACAGTCAATGCTGCTTGCATGCATTAAGTGTAGGCTGTATCATGATTTAGGTGTAACAGGCGGTTGCCTAGTTACGCGCTCCCGGCCAGCCGGGGCGCTGTGTCCGCTAATTATGCAATTTCAATAAAAGAGGAAGAAAGGCTGGGCTAGGTAACAGCAACCTTATCA
>JAQQZT010000037.1:25565853-25577684 GCA_030068275.1 Clarias platycephalus | reverse complement strand
GCATTTCACTGCATTTCGTACTGTGTATGACTGTGTATGTGACAAATAAAATTTGAATTTGAATTTGAATTTGATTTTACTTTTCAAACAAATTGACCAATTGACCCAAAGTCAACCAAGCAAAGAGATTTGATGAGCTGAGAAAATAGAGCATTATGCATCCATTATGCATGTCATATATGCGGCACTGAGGCTGACACTGACAATACAGTACATACAGTATGTATGCTGTCTAGGTCAGCTCATCATCATGAACACCAACCCACAGTAAAATAGAGATGTGGAAGTGTAATCATTTCAGGATCAGAATCTGTTTTTTCAGTAGATTTTCATATGCAAGGAATTCATTTTGGAAATTTGTTTTGGAGAAATTATATCTACCTGTACATTGAATATATGCATATGTTGAGTTAAAATGTCTGTACAGTGTGCAAAAAGCAGGTAGGCCAAGGTAGTGTATATATTATGAATATATATTATTTAGAATGTATATATTATGCAAGTGACCAGGCAAGTAACGTTAATGTAAAACATTACATTAATAAGTCTGGGGGTGCTGGGCTGTGTTTATTAAGGCAACCGCAGATGTAGTAGTATGTACAGTATAAGCTGTTTTTGTCATCTAGCTTTGGTTCTGATTGACCGGTGCCACTTTCCGGAGGGTAATATTTAAAAAAGTTTGTGTCCAGGATGGGAGGGGTTACCCACAATCTTGCCCAGTCGCTTAAGTGTCCTGGTGTCCTGTGATTCCTGGAGTGATGGAAGACTTCAGCCAAACACTCTCTCAGCACAGTGAATATTATGCTGCAGTCTATTTGTGTCATTGGCAGGGAAGGCAGCATATCAAGTGGTGGAGGAAGGTAGGGTAGACTCAAAAATGACAACATAGAAATGTACCTGACTGGAGCAAGTTAAAATTCTTACTGTAAGTTGCTGTGGGAGTTGCGGGAGCTGATGTTAAGCTCACACATGAAGTTTTGGTTAATGATGGTGTCCAGTAAGGACTCCACAATCCTGATTGAGGAGCCACACAGGGTGAGTTGGGGTAAGTTCTTTCTAAAGTCCACTAAATGGCATCTAAACTATTTTTACGGTGTTGAGCTCCAAGTTGTTTACTCCACACCAGGTCAGCAGAGGATTAATCTGTACATCTGTAGTCAGACTCATTACTTTTGGAGATGACCCCAATCAGAGTGGTGTCAGTAACTTTAAGAGCTGAATGGACTGATGACAGGAGGTATACCTCTTTGTATACAGAGAGAAGAGTAAAGGAGAAACAGTGCTGATGGTGACCAGCTTTACATGCCACTTACTTTCTGGCATGATGGCTGTGATGGAGATAGAGTCTGGTATGCTAACGTGGGGGAGCTTGTCTTGTAGCAGGGCTGGGATTATGGTGTTGAAAGTGAATCCGGGCATAATTTCCTGGAGAGTCCTGCTGCTGGAGGATGAAGTGGAGGGCCACTTTTTTCTCTATTTTGTCTCTCTTTGTAGACAAAATGGAGGGGGTCCAGGAGTGAGTCTATAACATCTTTGAGATAGGACACCACAAGGCGCCAACATATTTGTAGTCATTAATTCCTGTTGTCCTTAGATTTTTGGGACCAGGATAATGGTGGAAGATTTATATGTTTCCAGAGAGGTGTTAAAAATGTCAGTAAATGCAGGAGACAGCTGGTCAGCACAGTGCTTCAGGGTGAAGAGACAGAGTCTGGCCCAACTGCTTTTCATGGATTTTGTCTTTTGAACAGGCTGTTAACATTCCTCTACTGAATGTTGAGTGCTTTTTGTGTGAGGAGGATGATATTTCCCTGAGGTAAGCAGCTGGGAATTGACCTGGGCTTTAGATAGGGTGGCCGAGTTGAACCTGGAGAGCTGGTGTGAATGGCAAGAATCAGCATGGATGTGAGAAAAGTCCTTTTGTCTTTCAAAAGACAGTAGAACTCATTCAGGTCAATGACTAGACATAAGCCATTAAAGGAGTGGAAGGCTTTAGGTTTCTGGTTGTCTAAGGCTTTTCCAGAAATAAGCAGAGTTCTCATTAGCAGATAACTTGTTTTAAAGCTTCTCAGAGTACAGTTGTTTAGCCTCAATAGTTTGCATATAGGGCGAACGTATCTATAGATAACATAGGATCCTGTCCTAGGTTGACTGTCTGTCGATTTTAGTTCGACATTTAATACTATTGTACCAGAGCTTCTCCCATCTGTCTGTGCATCTCCCTGTTAACTCGTATTCATTTAGTTCAATAACGACAATGAAATCAGACATCCTGCAATGTTTTTTTGGCATTATGATGTCAAAGTACACTCTATGACTATCTGGAAGCACATACAGCTTCCTGAAATCAACAATTTTGAGGTTTCAAAGGGAATTATGATGTGCAACAGCTGGCGGTGATACAATCCACAGAACTCCAACTAGATGCTGAATGTTACTGAAAGAATATGTGGAAGTACTGGATAAAGCAGGTGAAGAGTTCAAGACACAGAACAAGTCAAGACAAAAAACCCAAATATTGACTAGCGTGATAGCTATCAACTCAAAGCCATCAAAAGAAGCTCTCTAAACCACCATGAATTGAATCTCTTTCCTGGTGAATATTCACACTAGGACAATTATCAAGTCAAGTTGCTTAGCAATTGCACTGCTACCAATGGGACTCAACACAGAGTATGTGGCCGGAACACACTGTTTCTGCTCTTGAGTGTAAATACGGGTAAAAGGCAATCATGATTAAAACATTTTGTTCGAAAAAGCCATACATTTTTATTTTTAATATATAACAAGTTTAAGTAATAACAGTTTATGATCAATAAACCTTTTTGTATATTTTTTTCTTGAAATAAATGTTAAAAATGAGCATTAAAATGAGTTAAACAGGCTTAATAATAATGTCAGATGCTAATTGGGTGTGTATGTTTATTTATTGATAAATTAAAACAAACATTCAAATCATGAACCAGAAATCAAGTTAAACACAAGCAAGAGATCAGGCAAACAATCAATTCAAGAGCTAGGAGACTATCTGAAATAATTAAAACAAATGACAGTCAAAACCAGAAGTTTTTGATCAGATAACATGGTGCAATAAATACAGGCATAATACTTTTTTGTGAGTGTGATAAATGTAGTGTTGATTAAGTCTAGGTTTGTTCAATCAGTAATCAGGTGAACCGTGAGTGTTGTAGTCCAAGTTCAAATAATAGAACTGTTTTTTTTAGTTTGCATATCCTGTGTGCTACTGTCTGTCATCCACTAAATACAAAAATTACTTTATCTCTGAGTTTTCAGAGTTACTTTCTGAATTAATGCCAGCATATGACAGTTTGCTTATCTGTGGAGATTTTAACATTCATGTCTGTTGTCCATCCAGCCAATTGGTAAATGAGTCTTTTGAACTCTTCTGACCTCACACAATCAGTAAATGACCCTAAGCATCAACATGGCCACACCCCGGACCTTAAAATGGCACATGAACTTTCAGTATCCATCGCCACAATTTTCTCCCTAATTTAGTCATGTCCAATACCTCCTGTCCTCTAGCTTCTCATTTGTGTACAGTAGATTTTATTTACACCCTGTACTCCACCTGTTTACAAGTATAGACCAATGAAAACCAAACCTGACCCTCTGCAGACAAGCCAAGCACAGGTGGAAGAAGGACAAATTACATGTATCACTGGGTAAACTACGTGATAGTCTTTCTGACCATCAAAATGCAGTTAAAGAAGTTAAATTAATGTATTTGTTAAATGTCATTTACAATTATAATCATTCCATGGGGGTTATTTAATACAATTCAGTCTGTTAGAAAACCATGTTCTGAAACATGCATCAAGGTCAACTTATGAGGTCAAACTTGAGCCAGTGTCCCTATCTCTCCTCTCTGAGATGGCCCCCTGCAGTCATCCCCAACTAACTTTCCTTTGGACATTATTCCATGCAGGTGCTGAAACAGGTTTTTAACACAATGGGGCCATGTCTCCCTTCATTTATTAACAGCTGCCTAAGTTTAGGGTTTGTCCCAGTCTTTAAGCATTCTGTGGTCAGGCCTCTTCTCAAGAAATCCAATCTCGATCCAGCAGTATTGTCTACTGTCTTATTTCTCATTGCTGATCCTGCCTATATTGTCTAACTATTGTCTCATTTATCTTTTTTATCTAAGATTTTAGAAAAAGTTGTCTCCATCCAATCTCTATTCAATCTTTCTAGAGTTAAATCATATTGTAGAGAACTCCAATCCAGCTTTAGAACATGTTACAGCACTGAATCTGCTCTACTGAAAGTACAGAATGTCCTGTCTCCTGTCCTTTGATTTAAAAAAAAAAAAAAAAAAAACCCGCTCACTGCAGCTTTTGATCACTCAATTTCCTGACATGTCTGGCACAACAAGTTGGCCTGTTATGATTGGTGATCTCTCTTCCTCCCCAGTCCTTTTGACCTGTGGTGTTCCACAGGGTTCCATTCAGGGCTCTGTTTTGTTTTCTTTGTACATGCTGCCATTAGGGTAGATTATTTCAGCACAATGCTTCATTTCATCTGTATGCAGATGATTTACAAATCTATCTGCCAGTTATGACAAATTCTTCTGATGCACTTAAATCTATCCACACACTTTGGATCTATCCACAGGTTTGCATGAAATCAAACTTTGGCTATCACAGAATTGGCTCTATGTGAATAAGAGTAAAACGGAAATGTATTCTGTTTGGGACCTCCAACCTTCACATTTTTGTTGCTGCTGGTCTTGACTTCTCGGTCCTTCATTTTGGCCAAGCAATTGAACATTTAGGGGTGAGTTTAGACAGCAGTTTAAACTTTCAGACATGCATTTACTCTGTTGTCAAGGCAGGCTTTTTCCATCTTCGCCTCCTCGCAAAGGTCAAGCCTTTTCTGAATCAGAGTGACCTGGAGAAAGCCATTCATACTTTTATTAGATCAAGTCTAGATTATTGCAATGCACTTCATATTGGAGTCACTCAAGCTCGTCTGCTTCGCCTACAACTTTTGCAGAATGCTGAGGCTCGTATGCTGACTAATACTTGTAAACATGATCACATCACGCAAATCCTGCAATCTCTCCACTGGTTCCAGGTTCAGTTTAAACTTTTGATGTTTGTTTTTATTGTTATTAAATGCCTGGCTCCTTCTTACTTGTGTGAGACATTAAGCTTTTACCGACAAAGTAGAGCTTTACGTTCTGCTAATCAAAACTTACTAGTGGTCTCTAGGTCAAGGTGCAAACAATGGAGGGAATCACTCCTTTGAAACGCCATTCTACCTGAGTTACTTAATATTACACTGTTTAAAGCAAAACTAACTCAATACTCATTTATTTAGAATTACTTTTGGTATTTAATAATTTTATAGGTTTTGAATACTTCATTGTTATTTTATTGCCATTTTATTGTCATTCATTTTAATCCTGTGAAGCACTTTGGTTCAACTAAGTTTGCGCTAAGGTGCTATATAACTAAATATTGATTCTTTGAGATATATATTCTTTGATATTTATATATATATATATATATTCTTTAATTGACTGATTGAATGAAGATGTCATTGTAGTTGGAGGTGCATTGTGGAAATTGAGTTAGTAGTCAATTTTGCCCATGACATTACAAATCTTATATTTACTTTTTTGTAATATTTGAGCCTAAAAATAGCTTTAAAAAAAATTTTTTTTAGACTTTTTCTTTTCGATTTGCATAGATAATTTTTTTTTGTAGATAAACAAATAATCGTGTGTATTCTTTAAAAAAGATTTTGGTATTCTTTTTTTGTTTTACCCCAGTATCTGTCAGCTCTGCATGAACAGGTGAAAATTGGTTCTGGTAAACTCTTGGTGTATGGTGTCAATGAGTGTGTCTGAGTTGGCGGTTCTCTCAGCAACAGTGCATGGTTGAGAGGAAGAGCTGTGCTCTGGCGTATATGTGAAAGTGAATGAGCTTCTGTAGATCATCCCATCCAATCGTATCAGAGACAAAGGGACTGTGATAGGCTGCCTATACCGCCGCCACTCTCCGCCAAACACTGAAATATCGGGCACAACACACAGCAAAGTCCTTGGACTCCTGACAGAAAGACATTAAAAATATGTTTTTATATGTATGTTATTATATGCATGCCTATATCTATGTTTTATAACACAAGTTAAAAAAGCTAAATCTATTATACGGTCACATTTTCCAGGCACTGGCAAAAGATAGGAGGTGGTATCAAAAGGTATCACTTTTGCTGTACGTCCTCCCTCAGATGCCTTTAAACTTGGCAGAATAACTTGCTCTTGACGGTCTGGAAATTGGTAGAAAAATTCTCAGTGTTGTGAATGTTGAAAAAGATGTTGAGCATGCACTTGGTCAGGCTGCAGACCACTGTGAACACACTGTTGCTTAATCTCAGGGTTGTACCCACACACACAAGTTTTGTCACTAGTAATGACCCTCAACATGAAAGCTGGGTCATCCATGATACACTGAGGGAGTTCTTGGCATCCTTTGACGCAGTGTTCCTTCTGCTCCTGGGTCAGCAGCCTGGGGATGAATTTGGCAGCAACATAACACATGTTCAAATCACATGCAATGATTGTTTGGACTGTTCCGTATGACACACACCGACAATGGCAGCAATGTTGTGGTCTGTTCTCCAACAATCATCATGCAGAAGTTGCTGAGGAGTTAAAAATTCAGATGTTGGGCTCGTTGAAGGTCTTCCTGATCTCTCATCATCTTTCAGTGATGTTCTTCCGCTCTTGAAGTGCACACGCCACTTAAAATACCTCTAGCAATTCGTTGAATCATCGCCATAAATTTGACGAATCTTGTCAATCTCTGTGCCAGTTTTGAACAATTTCACCCAGAATTTCATGTTTGTTCCTTGTTTTAATTTGCTGTTCAATTGTGAACTCACAGATGAGGTAAAGCACACATACAGAGGAAGATGTCTTTTGTCTCACTGACTTATGAAGGTCGGTACTCTCTGTAGCTGTTGGCATGTTACGAAACTAGTCTCAAAACGCTTTGATACCACCTCGTATACTATAAAATCCTATCTGTTATTACAAATAATCGGATACATGACCATCCTGCCTCCAAATGTTAGTGAGTCATGTATGTTGGTACAAATAGCAAATCTTTTTTAAAATATCAAAAGTATATTAGCAAATGTTTGATTTAGAAATAGCATATACCAATATACTGTACAGGAACCCATGAAAAACTAAAAAATCTATTGTCTGTTTTTATTTTTGCTGTATATCTTTGTAAGTCACATAGTTCCAGAAGTCACAATACCTTTAATGGTGAGTGACACACCTATGTTATGAGCTTGTTTGCTCATTCATATCTAACTGTTTTTGACTGTGCATCTATCCTTCTGGTTTTACTTTTATGACAGGTTGTACTATACTGTATGTAAATTAGGAAAGAATGCAGATTTTAATTTACATTAAGAAATCTTTTGTTTGATGTTTTTTAACCAGATGTTTGACACAAATGTTTAGTCATGTGGAAAAGAGGAAACCCTAAATAAAAACTCTAAACAAATAAAATTAAAAGTAGAAGAGTACTTGTACTTGGAAATGTTGCTTGCTAACATGTTTTCTAAAATATGAACAAATTAAATAATAAATCCTTCATGTCTATATTTTGGCAGCAGATAAGAAAACAAAATTACTGTTACTGTAACAAAATTATTGGATAATGCATTTACCTAAACATAGTTTCAGCCTCCATATTTCCAAACCAGACCTTTAGGTAAGGACTGAAGTTTTCTCCGTGGATCTCTAACATGGCCACATGGCCTCCACCATTTAGCTACAACACAGAATTTGTCATTTTGAATATAAGAAAAATAGAAGAAAAGCAATAGAATCTGGGATAAAAAGTAGACTTGTTATTTGTGTTCTATTCTGATAGTAGCCCTTAAAACCCAGAGGATTGTAGCAATTTTTTGCATTTCTATGTTTCTACTATATATACATACTGGAGTGGAACCTTGGATTGCGAGCATAATTCTTTCCGGAAGGGGGCTCATATATTAAAACCAAATCAAATCGAATTTTTTGTTACACAGCCAAAAAAAAATTGTAAATAAATAATACAAAATATAAACAAATTAAACTGTGTTTGTGTGAAGGCGAGAGGAGGAGGGGTTTGTGTGAAGGCAAGAGGAAAGGGGACGGAGTACGCTGTCCAATGACATACGTGCGCACACACAAAGTGCAGTGCAGGCAGACATAGAGAGAGAAAATGGATCTTTAACCTCCCTAATGAGACTTGCTTTTGCTTTACATGCGAGCACAAGTGTGTTATAATGAACACGTGTGTGTGAAAGGACGACTTTCATGCACACACACATACAAACACAAAATAAAATATGTTTTACACGCACACACATGGTCACAGTGTTATAGTAAACAGTACACATGTGCACTGATGTTGATTATACCATTGAGAGACGCACACTAAGACGAGCAGGGGAGACGATTACCCACTATTCCGCAGCGCGCGAGAGAAAAATTATTGGCTCAGTTGTGATCACATGACGCTCGACGTCAAAACAACAAGCGTGTGCACAGTACAGATAGTAAATATATCGGGACTATCGTTATCTATATAAGCAAGCTAGCTCATGTTAACTTATTTCTAGCTATATAGTTAGCTATCTAGCAAGGATGTCCCTTATATATGATACAATGAAATAACATCATTGCTTTGGCCTCATTATAAATATATTACAGTGCCTTGAACTTTTCCACATTTTGTCATGTTACAACCACTCACTTACAGTACTTAATCTCACTCATGGTCTATACCGCTTTATCCTGTATTCATGGTCGAGGGGTGCGTGGAGTCTATCACAGGGCACAAGGCGGGGTACACCCTGGAAATGGTGCCAATCCATTGCAGGGCACACACTTACACACAGTCACACACTCATTCCCACACTATGGGCAATTTGGGAACGCCCATTAGCTTAATCTGCCGGTCTTTGGACTGTGGGATGTTATAACCACAAACGTAAAATTTGTTTATTGGCATTTTATGTGATAGACCAGCATAATGTGGCACATAATTGTAAAGTGGAAGGAAAATGATAAACGGTTTTCAAACTTTTTTACAAATAAATATCAGAAAAGTGTGGCGTGCATTTGTATTCAGCTCCCTTAAGTCTATACTGTGTAGAACTGCTTTTTGCTGAAATTACAGCTGCATGTTTGGGGTATGTCTCTATCAGCTTTGCACATCTATTTTTGCCCAAGTTTTCTCAAGTCTTTTGCACACAGAAAACAGCTTTTATTCTAAGATTGCCCTGTATTTGCCTCAATCTTTTTATCAACAGTGATCAGCTTCCCTGCTTCTGAACATCTCTGTACAGGTGGCTGAATACAAATGAATGCCACACTTTTCAGTTTTTTATTTATAAAAAACTTTGAAACCATTTACCATTTTCCTTCCACTTTACAATTATGTGCCACTTTGTGTTGGTCTATCACAATAAAATATATTTGTATTTTTAATGTGACAAAATTTTGAAAGGTTCAAGGGGTCTGAATACTTTTGCAAGGAACTGTATTTAAAAACCCATCATGGAAAATCATGGGCAGGACTGAGACTTTCCATTGATATCATAAAAAATGATATTGATTGGAAGCATGTGATTACAAATATGTCTGCTAAGTGAACATAATCTGTGTGGATAATGTGGGAAGTAATTGTTTGTTCATGGCATGGAATTATGGAAGATTAAGTTTGTGGGAAAAGTGGGTGACATAAAAGGCAAATTCAAGTTAGGTTTAATACTGTATATACATAGGCATTATAAGATTAATAAAATGGTTTATTGAAGAGGTCTGACCTCCAGTCCATTAATTACAGGGACAGGGCTGATGACTGTTTGGATACTGGTCAGGCTTTCACTGAAGGTGTACTCAACAACTTCTGTACCAGTGATTGTCCAACATGAACCATCATTCAACAGCTCTCGATTGCTCTCCTTTTGACATGGAGATGCCTGAAGAAAAATGCAAATAAAAAGAGTTATTGAACCACTTGCCATGTGTACATAGAAAAGCCTACAAACAGTATTTTCAAAATGTACAAAAGGATCAGGCAATTTTTTGTGCCATAATTGAAAAATCCCTGATTAAAATATATGTTTTATGTGAATAGCAACATTTTAATTATTCTATTTGCTAATATTTGTGCTGTCCATTCTCAACTGGTTAGCTAAAATGCAGGTACATGTGTAATAGTCAGGCATTAGGGAACATTGACTTCAACATTGCTGACAGTGCTTCAGTTTACTTTCTAGTTTGCCAGGATATGGTGTTATGCTCGTAGCAGTCGAGTAGTGAGTAATGCTTTCTGGAGCTACAGTAATATGTTGCCTCTATGAAATTACAGTCAGGTTTACAGTCAAGCCAATAAATTTTGGGACAAAGATAAGTCTTTTGAGGACGGCATGGTGGTGCAGTGGTTAGCACTGTTGCCTTGCACCTCCAGGATCGAGGGTTTGATTCCCACTTTGGGTCTGTGTGCACGGAGTTTGCATCTTCTCCGCAAGCTTGGTGGGTTTCCTCCAGGGGCTCTGGTTTTCTCCCACAGTCCAAAGACATGCCAATTAGGCTCATTGCCATTTCCAAATTTCCTGTAGAATGAGTGTGTGAGTGCGTCTATGTGTGTGCCCTGCAATGGACTGGCACCCTGTCCAGGGTGTACCCCGAATTGTGCCCTAAGTGTCCCGGGATAGGCTCCAGGCCGCATGTAACTTTGCCCCATGTAACCACCATGTGGAATTTGCAATGAAACACTCAAGATGTGAACAAAGTCAAGATTTTTAGCTTTAATTTAATTGGTTCATTAATTGCCACTGTTCTGCTGATGACACACAGTTGTATGTCTTGGCAAAGCCAGACATAAAGCTTAATAAAGGGGGGGGAATGCGTTAAGTACATCAGACACTGGATGCTAATTACTTCCTTCTGTTTAATTCTGGCAAGGACTAGGACTACATGTAGCTAGAAGTAAGCTTTCTGATCACACAGTGACTCTGGATGGCCTTTACGTTTCATCATGTGCAGCAGTAAAAGACCTTGGTGTGATTATAGATTCTAGTATTTCATTTGAATCCCATGTCGATTATGTCACAAGGATAGCATTCTTTCATTTAAGAAATATTGCTAAGATAAGTAATATAGTCACTACATGATGCAAAAAAAATAGTTAATGCTTTTTTCTCACCTCTAGGTTGAATTACTCTAATGCCTTACTGTCTGAATGTTCTACTAGGTGCATGAACAAGATCCGGTTATAGTCCAGAATGCTGCAACCAGAGTCCACTAAAACCAGAAGATATGAGTACATAACACCTATCTTATCCGCACTGCATTAGCTCCCAGTGAAACTTCACATTGATATTAAAATACTACTATTGACCTATAAAGCACTAAATGGTTTCATGCCACAGTACTTGAGTGAACTGCCAGTGTCTTATGATCCGCCACACCTACTTTGATCAAAGGATGCAGGTAAAGGTGCAAATCTGGCAGACTCGTGGGCGTACAGTATTCTGGTGAACTGGTGGGTTTGGATGCTGTCTTCCCCGACTCTAATTGATCACTCAGGTGTGTTGACGCTGGAGGGACTGGTTGCTTTACTTCCCAGAGAGTCTGTGTTTCTTTCAGCCTCTACCTTTTAGTTATGCTGTCATAGTTAGTAATGCTGGAGTCCCTGCTTGCACTCTACACTAAATATACACTCACCTAAAGGATTATTAGGAACACCATACTAATACGGTGTTTGACCCCCTTTCGCCTTCAGAACTGC
>JAQQZT010000037.1:25543090-25565753 GCA_030068275.1 Clarias platycephalus | reverse complement strand
AAGCAACTGCCATGTGATTGGTTGATTAGATAATTGCATTAATGAGAAATTGAACAGGTGTTCCTAATAATCTTTTAGGTGAGTGTATATTCATCATATACACTGTAACCATACCTAAATGTTCTCTCTCTTCTCTCTGTTGAGCTATATGTGGCACTCCTGAGCTGCCAGTGATCCAGAAACCTCCTCTTGCCCTCGGACCTGTCTGACTCATCCTGGTGCCCCACTATTGGTTAAGATCTAATTGCATGGAGGCCCTATGTGGTCTTCTTGGGAGGCGTGTGGTGACTAGGAATAGTTCCACTTGACCTTGAAGTTGGTCTTGGACTTGGCTGGTGCAGACAGCTGTTCTTTAATGGCCCGTGACTGCAGTTTCTCAATAGTTTAGGACTGCAAATCCTACAGACAGTTTTGTACCTGAGCCCCCAATAATTAACGTGGACGCCATATTAACTTAAACACCTTTCCTGTTACACTTAATTGTTGATGACAGATATCAACCAAATGAGGATGAGTTCCCCATTGAGTCTGCGTCCTCTCAGTTTTTTTCCTATTGCTATTTTAGGGAGTTTATCCCTACCATCAGGGACAATCTGACAATTATAATTTATGCATATTTCATCAAAACTCATTTCCACATTTTTTTATTCTGTAAAGCTGTTTTGCAACAATGACAACTGTTAAAAACGCTATATAAATACAACTGAATTGAACTGAATTGAAAAAGTGTGGCATTAACCATTCAGATAGTATAGGCATTTTTACACAGAAACACAAACATGAGGATTGCTTTTAATATTTGATTTAAAATCATTTGCAGTCAATGACTGCCTGATGTCTGGAACCCATGAACATGACCAAATGCTAAGCTTTCTATATCAAGATGCTTTTCAAGGCCTTTACTCAGTCTGCCATCAGCTGCTGCTTGTTTGTGGGTCTTTCTGCTTCAGTCCTGTATTCAGTAAGTGAAAAGCATTCTCGCTTCAGTTGAGAGCATGTGACTGACTTGGCGAGTGAAGAATATACCATTTATATTCCTTAGGTGGTTTGGGTCATTATCCATCTGCAGTATGAAGTGGCATCCAATACAATTTTGCAGCATTTGGCTGAATCTGAGTATATCCCCATACATTTCTGGCTTATATTCTGCTACTTTAGTCAGCAGTCAGGTCAACACCAGTGATCTGGTTCCACTGGCAGCCATACATGCTTATACCATAACATTGGCTCCACCATATTTGAAATATCATGTGGTATGCTTTGGATCATAATCTATTCCTTAAAAAAATAAAAATAAAATAAAATTATATATATATATATTTCACTTGGACAGAACACCAAATAAATACAAATTTAATACTCCACCTCCTCCAGGACCTTTCTCTGCTAGTTTAGTCATGGATTAATGAGGGAACAGACTACACCTGGACATGCAACTGTTTGTCAGCAACTCTGTGTATGCGTGTGTGCACATGTGAAAATGACTGTAATTGCTGAATGGTTAAAACCACACCTTCTTCCAACCCCTTAAATTCAAGCTAAAAGACTTGACTTTGCACACAACATTTCAATTTCAATGTAGAGAGGCCATAAAGAAAATATACTGTATCTGCCAGAAAAAATATCTGCTTGGGTTCTGACAGACCACCTGCTTGAATCTCAATTACATTACAAGGACTTTATATCCAAAACTACATATTGAATACAGGTTATTTGCATTTATTTTCATGTTATCTTCACCCCGGAACACCATACTGTAGATATTCAGAGGCAGGCATTCAAGTTCAAACTGTTTTCACCCTCTCTTTAGCTACACAGTTGCACACTACAGTAGCTGCCTGGCTCCCTTATACTCAGTGGCATCATACTGTACTTCTATATGTCTGTCTTCGATATGCCCCCAACAAGGAGTAGATATTTAGGACATATCCAATTTCCTTTGCATTAACTCCGAAAATGGTTTTCTTTTACTGAAACAGGCCACAGACATAGACTAGATTCACTAAGAATCCTGTCATTGTAAAGTGTGGCAGACATAACAAGCCTTGTCAGATTCAGGCTGGCTGCCATGTGCTGTGCTGGCCTCTTTTGAGAAAGCTAGTAATGAAGACAGTAGCCACAGCAATTATTTTTCTAAGCCTGTCGAAGCTACAAACTTTTCAAAACGGTGTTGACTTAAATTCCCAGAATTCAGCAATGTATGGGCCCAAGACAACAGCTTTATTTTCAGTAGTGCATTTGGTGGTGATTGAAAATCCCTGGCAGCTTGTACCATGTTTTCTCAAAAGGACTGAGAGATTTAAACCCCTGTTATGTCACCTGAGCCTATGATTTTGGCGCTATGGAACAAATCGCCAACTGAACAACACCGCTGAAGTCAAGATCCAACAGACTTGTACTGGAATTCAATGTAAAATGTTAAATATAAACATGCAAGTTAAACAGACATTGACATATTTTATTTCTTTGCCAAAGGTCTATGTAGGTATCTAAGTAACCTCCCAATCAACAGCCAGATTGTTCATATTTAACTAGTTTCTAGTCCATAAATGTATCATGTGCATCATGTACCGTATGCCCCTTAACTGTTGTGCAATCAGAGTGTCTTTTTACCTGGTACTGTAAGATTTTTTCATTGGAGAGGCAGAGGTACATATGCTTGCTGTTTCTGAGCTGAAACGCACATTTATGAAGCTGGGACACTGGCTCATCTATATCCAGACATGCATGCTGCTTATTCACCTTACGGATCACCTTATAAAGAGCAAAGATAGTGCAAGTTAGACACAATGTGATGATTGAGTTTAAATACCTCAAATTTATGGATACACTATATGGCCAAAAGTTTTATTCTCTGTGTTTTCTCTGATCGTAGCTGTTCTCAGTACTACAACCACTATCAGAAATACAATCTCAGTCAAACAGATTTTTTTTCACAGTGCCATTATTTATTTAACAGCAATGATTCCAAAAACAAAACAAAAAAAAAACATGAGAAATACTATGTACCCACCATGATTCAATAGCTTCTGGACCCACTTTTAGCAGCAATAACTTGAAGCAATTATTTCCTGCATGACCTCATCAGTCTCTCATATTCTTGTGGAAGCCCATTCTTTTTTTTTTTTTACATCATCACTTCAGATCATTAGGATTTTTGGACGTTCACCTATGCACAGCTCTGTTAAGGTCCCACCATAACATTTAATTGGGTTGAGGTCTGGATTTTGACTATGGACTACCAAAATGTTGATTCTTTTATTTATCAGCCATTCTGATATAGATTTACTGGTGTTCATTGGATCAGTGTCCAGTTGCACAGCCCAGTTTTGACCAAGCTTTAGTTATCAGAGAGGTAGCCTCACATTTGCCTCTAGAATACTCTGGTATACAGAGGAGTTCATGGTCAACTCAATGCCTGAGGTTGCAAAACAACCACAAATAATCACCCCTCCACTGCAGTGCTTGACAGGGGGTTTGTTTCTGATGGAATGTTTTATAGGATAAAAAGGGGGTACTAACCTTTTACTCACTCTTTGTGCATATATAATCAGTAATGTAATTATTTCAGGTTGAAGCCCACATACATGTCTGCCTAATTTATTAACACACTCATCATTAGGGTTGGGTACCGAAAACCGGTGCTAATACGGCACCAATATAACCCGTATGTACCGGACTGGAACAGAACACGAATTTTGGTGCCTCATTTCGGTGCCACTTAAATGCCTGAACTGTCGATTGAAATATTTGTTCTCTAGATTCATATATTTTTGTAGATTAATAGTTTATTAGATTAAATAAAAAAATTAAAAGCACAAATAATCAGGAAATGAGAGACCATCCGACATGCGCGTGAATGCAGCAACTAACGTTACACTCGCTTTGACGGCAGCAGCTGGTCTACCGATATCTTCGCTTGCTAAATTAAACAACTTTCGTTAAAATGCCTAAACTGTGGCTATATTTCACAAGAAAGGATTCCGACACCGCGATGTGCAGAAAATGTTTTACAGCAGTTGCGTGTAAAGGTGGAAACACGTCAAATCTAATGAAAGTTTGAGGGCACACGGAATAAAGTTAAAAGCAGAAAAAATACACAGAATAAAGTTAAAAGCAGAGGGAGGCACCAGGTTTAACAGCTTGCGGACAACAGCTGGCACTATCTGTGTGGACGACCCTCAGCCCCAGTCATACCAACTGTAGCCCATTATGTAGCCATACTGTAGTCCGCCGATTATGATGACGCCAGCAGCCTTTCCGCAGGTTAGTAATAGGATAATGTAATGTTAATTGCAAATCTTGCATTCATACTAACGAATGGTCAAACGATTTGTAAAATACTAATGTAAAATGGATTCTGTTTATAATTATGGATTTCCAGCTAGTACTAGTAATACAACAGTGACCCCCATTTACCATTGCAAAGAAGGCTATGCATGTCCTGTGCAGGGCATACAATAAGTCAGGAAAGGGGTCATATTTTGCCAGAAAAGGCAAATATGGTGAAATTTCTGCAAAAGAATTGCTAAAATTTGAAGCTTATATATTCATATATACTTTAAACTTTTTATAAATTGGTCAATTTTAAGCATTCAGTTTTTTGTTCAAAAAAGATTTATTCTTGAGTCATCCACCATAATTTTGTGGCTTTTGTAAAGTATCGGTTCAGGCACCGGTACTGTTTTAAAAGGATCGATTTGGCACCGGTATCGAAAAAAACCCAAACGATACCCAACCCTACTCATCATAACACTTTATCCTGAATTCAGGGTCATGAGGGGCCTGGAACCTATGCCAGGAGACTTAGGGCACGAGGCATGGTACATACTGGACAGGGTACTTACTGTAATACAAATAAATAACATTTGGTAAGGTTGAGAATCTTACACCAAGTTGTACTTCTTTAGTCGTCAGGCAAAGTCGTCAATTATTAAATCCAGTACAACAGATATTTACCGTGCTCTCACCTTGAACTGCTGTGGTATATTTGCACCCTGTGTTTAATCTCATAATGTTGTCATGTACTGTTAGTTGTCAGACTGTGGGCATGAAGGTGAGGCATAGATGGAGAGGGGATATATGGTGGCAAACAGTCTTTTAATAAACAAACCAAACAAAACATGAACAAAGGAAGTTGGCTTTACTTTGAAGCATACTATAAACAAAACCAAGGGATTACACAAGCTAATACAGTACAGACAAGGGATACAAACCAGACGAGACAAGACACACTAAACAGACTAGAGGACTAAACACAGGGGACTATACATGCAAGGGGCTAAACACACATGACAGCCTACTAGCTGTTATGCACATTAGCTGCTAAGTTAGATGGTAGCTAAACAGACTAATTGCTAAACTGTCTAGTAGCCAGAGACCCAAGAGACGAACAGACTAGGTACACAGCAGACTAGGTATGAAACAGGCTAAGAACTATAAAGGTTAGTGGCTAAACAGGTTAGTACCTAAACAGACTAAGATCTAAACAGACAAGGAGACTAGACAGACTAAGATCCAAGCATGTTAGTAGTGCACTAGTTAGTATTTATACAGACTAAGAGCTACACATGCAAAGGAGGTTACTTACACATGAGGGTAAACACAAAAGGCTAATTCTGCTAGGAGACACAGAGACAAAGAGACATACTAAATTAAGACGGATGCAAACTTAACTTAAAGAGCTCCAGAAACCAAATGCCAACTATAACTAAGCAAACTAAAACAGAACCAGACAAAACAAATACCCACTTAACAGAACTGAAATTAATGCTCGACCCGGTTTCCCAGAGCAACCAGCTATTTATAACAAGATTAATGAGCTACCTCATTCAGGTGAGCACCCGCATCACCTGACCGAGGTGCCTTCTGGGAAACTGAGTCTACAAACAAAACTACAAACACAAAACAGTGCCCTCTAGCGGTGAACCCTCACAAATGTCACTACACATTACTGCTTTAATTAGCACCATGAATGAACTTATGAGACAAACTGGTTTTAAACTTCCCATAGGCAGAATAAACTTACAATGATCTGTCCATACATCTTTCAAGGTTCAGTTTTCAAAAGTTACATACTGTTTTTTGGAGAAGGCCATTCTGTTTGCTTGTGTCGCACGTTTGTTTGTGTTTTATGAAGATTTGGGTGCTTTGTAAATGCATCAAGCCCATTCCGCATACTCTGTGTATGTACCGTAAACTACTGCGTTGATTGGCTATGTTGAGTGAATAGCTACACCCACATGCTGTCATGCTTGGCTGGTTGGATAACTACATAAATGAGGTGAACAGGTTCTCCTATTTTGAGGAGGATGGAGATGGCAAATGAAACTGCTGCTTATGCTAATTCATAGGGTATTACACATAGGCATTTATATTTTCTGAAGAGAATATTAAAGGCCCATCTGTGCTCCAAGATATATGTGAACTTGTATTTCTGTTACCATTGAGACCATCTTCAACGCCTCTTAGTTTGGTAGGGCAGCTTTTATACAACAGACTTCCAAATGTTGCAGCATGTGGTGAAACGACTCATCAACACTCACCAAAAAATTACAAAAAATTATGACTGCATTATCAATTATACGTCTCACACTAAACATAAACTATTTATCGTCCTTCTATCAATCAGACAGTACAGATGTCTCAACACCTGCCAAACTAAGAAATAACTTTTTCCCTGTAGTTCCCTGTTTCCACTCTAAACAGCTGATCATGATTCAATAACCAGTATACTGCAGCATGTTTAAAAGTTAAAATGTACCCCCTTATTTAATTTGATGTGCTTTTCTGTAAAAATATAATAAAAATCATCTGATCATAGGTTGAGTTTTAGGCAAATACAACCCATGATGAACATCAACATATAATATAGAACTTTTTTCACTGTGGAATTATTTATTTAACAAAAATGAAGACAAATGAAAAAACATGTGTTGTGCAGCACTAACTTAAGAGGGTAAGTTGTAGCCAGGTGCTGCTAATCAGCAGAGCTTGATTAACTGATCATCAGCAGGTGTGCAGACCTCTACAAAAGCAGATGTTTTGGCAGTTTGCTGGTCTGTAGTATTCAGAGTGTGTTTAGCACAATGCCAAGATCGAAAGTCATATGCAATGGTCTTAGAGATTTAAATGTTGCTACACATCAAGCTGGAAAAGGTTATAAGTGAAAAGCATTAAAGAGAGTTGCCCAGAGAAATAAAAGATAAAAAAGAAAACCAAGAGCTACACAGACCCTACAGGCCTCACTAAGCATGTTAAATGTTAAAATCCATGACAGTTGGAAGGGCTGCCAGCCTTCTGTCGAAAAATCCTGGAAGCATGAATGAGGTTCACAAACTCCAACCACAAAGCTTCTAGAACAATGTTCTGTGGGCAGGTGAGACCAAAGAGGAGGTCTTAATGCCACCCAAACAGCATTTTAACAGAAAAAAGAAAACCCACTTTCATGTACTACTGTGGAAGAGTGATAATTTGGGCTTGTTTTGCAGCCACAGGACATTTTGCTGTTAATAAGTCGATCATAACCTCCTATGTATACCAGAAAATTCTAGAGGCAAATGTGAGGCGATCTGTCTGACAGCCAAAGCTTGGTAGAAATTGGGTCATGCAACAGGACAATGATCTGAAGCACACCAGTACATCTATATCAGAATGGCTGAAAAATAAAAGAATCAAGATTTGCAATGGCCTAGTCAAAGTCCAGACCTCAATCAAATTGAAATGCTGTGGTGGGACTTTAAGAGAACTGTGCAAAAGCGAATGTCCAAAAGTCTCAATGAACTAAAGGAGTGTTATAAAGTAGAATCAGACAAAATTCCTCCACAACGCTGTGAGAGACTGATAGTCATAAAGAAAAGGATTCTTTTTAAGATTATGATTTTTTTTATTAAAGTTTTTTTCTTCTATATCGTCGCATGGATTTATAATCAGTTCATTTACTTTATTATCCATACAGTAGGTTTGATTCAGACGGCACTGTTAGATGGTTAGCACTGTCGCCTTGCACCTCCAGGGTCCGGGTTCGATTCCCGGCCAGACTCAGTTCCCCCCCTCTGTGTGCATTGAGTTTGCATGGTCTCCCCTTGCTTGATGGGTTACAGTAACTCCGGGTACTCCGGTTTCCTCCCACAGTCCAAACACATACAGATTAGGTTAAATGGCATTCCCAAATTGCCTTAGTGTGTGAACGAGTGTGTGACTGTGTGTGTGTGTGCCCTGTGATGGATTGGCATCCTGTCTAGGGTGTACCCGGCCTCGTGCCCTAAGCCTCCTGGGATAGGCTCCAGGCCTCCCGCGACCGTAATACAGGATAAAGCGGTATAGACGATGAGTGAGGTTTGATTCAGGTAAAACAAACAGTAAAACAATTCAAGCATTCAGAAACTTTTAAATAAGAAGAAGTAAAGTTTATACCATGGGTGGCAATGCAACTCCTGAAATGGTGCATACCAGCTGAACCACACAGCCATAACAGATGTAACTCTCACACACAGAGTATTCACTGCGGTCAGTCTGCTGATCCTCTACTTCAGAGAGAGAGAGAGAGAAATAAATATTCAACGTTGGCCTGCAGATGATTGAAACATTCTGAAAAATATATCACTTTTTACATATTAGAAACATACATTCAGTTATGATGGAAATATTTCAGATGCTTTCAGGTTTTACACAGTTTGTTATATTTCACATTCATCCTAAAATGCAAAGCTTTTTTCTACAAACTATAGTTTTCTTATAATTCTTACAGTCCTATAGTGCTACAAGTGCATCCTACATCCTTGAGGTGCTTCTACAACTTAATTGGAGTCCACCTCTAAATGAAACATAAGTAGGAAAGCCACACACCTGTCTACATAATGTATCAGAGTATATGGTGTACTGTATGTTTAGTGAAAACAAAGCCTTGCGGTTGAGAGAATGTTCTGTAGACATGCTCAAATTTGGGGAAGGATACAAGAATATTTCTGGAGCATTAAAAGTGCTTAAGAGAATGGTAGCCTCCATCATTCTTAAGGAGAAGAGGTTTGGAACAACCAACTGTCTTTCTAGATTAAAACTAAATAATCAGGGATGAAGCGCATTGGTCAGGTAGAAGATAGATAGAGATAACTAAGAACAAGGGTCATTATAAATGAGATCCTGTTGTGGAGCCTTACAGGAGGTCATCATAACTACAACACTCTATCACTTAGGCTTCTATGGTGGTGTGGCCGGACAGAAGCTATTCCTCACTAAAATGTACATGACAGTCAACTAAAAGTTTATCAAAACGCCCCAGAAGGACTCTGGAAATTTCTCTTCTGACACAAATATTGAACTTTTGGGGCAGCATCATGATGTGGGGATGCATTTTAAGTCATTATATGAGGGGACATTCAGGTCATCAGCTGACTTTACCAAGTTTACATAGCCGTTTAATCCCAATTCTGTGAGTTCTTACCACATTGTTTGCATATGGAAATTCTCTTATTTTAAAACATAGCTATGGTTTTTACTGTTTTTTTTTTTTTTTTACCATGCAAACTTCGCCAAATGTTGTAGTAAGTGATCTTCCCTTCATTTTCTTTCGAAAATCATCACTATCCGTCTGGCTTTTGCTAATGTGTTGAAGGGTTTCTGTAGTTATTTTCTTTACCTTTAGCCCAATAATTTGACCCTTCTGAAATAATGGGAGTTAGTGCATATTTTTCTTATCACTTTTTTGTGATAAAATCTTTTTGGTCTCACTTGATCATGAAAGTTAGTGATACATAAAATGGTTAATGTAATGATATCATTAATGTTTAATTAATGGTAATGGTTAATTAATTATTGTTAATGTTAATTAAACTAAAGGATAGTTAATTAACAATTAATATAATGCTAAGTAGTTTTTCCAACTCTCTAGTTATAACGTAAATTATTGTGTGTATGATATATGATACAGCCAGAACATCTTCAATCACAAGTGAGTGTATGAAAAGCCAGAAAGAGAGGAGACATTCCATACCGAGAATGAGAGTAAAAGCAGTCCACTGTCTGGCACTAGCCACAAAGCCTCCACCCTCCACTGCAAGATAACGTGTGCTGACTGTCTGAGACCTCAGCCGATTAAACAATGAAACTCTTGAACCAGATGAGATGCACACTGAAAACACATAGAGACACAAGCAAAGTTAAACATACGGCCAAAGGACATATGCCCACAACAGTGAATAAAATACCGTAGTAAAGCAACCTGTTGTTTTATTGGTCACAAAATTCATCTCATTGTGTCTCTTTTCCACTAGAGAGTGAGGAATTCAACGTCACTTTGCCACCACTGAGACATTTACAGCACATCTTTGTTTTTCTGAGCTCTTCTGACAAGACAAGACCCACAATGTCAATAGAAAATGCCCTTAACCATATGTTTTAGGATCAAATGGCCAAAGGTCAAATGCTTAACCTCTTTGGGTGCTGGATAGCTGCCTTGTATTGAACATGGTCCAAGGACTTGGAGTTACAATACTTTTCACATAGTATATAAACGTATGCATTATGTAGATAGGAAAAAATAAGTGTTCATGGACAGTAATAATGAAACAGAAAGTATACAAAGACCAGACCAGTAGCTCATTCAGTTTCAGAAAGAACTTTGTCCTTTTCATGGTTGTGGTAAATCTGGAGACTTGCATGGGATGTCAAGGTGGCACACCAATTATTATAAATGATATTTGCATTCCAAAAAGTAAACTTAATCAATTAACACTATTTAAATTTATAAAATGTTTTGCTTATAAATGATGTACTGTGATTTCAGGGACATGCAAAATCTGCCAGTCATTTAACGTGTTTATTGTTTTTTGTATCAGAAAAAAATATGTTTCTTTACTGAAGGTGAGGGTGAGATTATTTTTAAGAGATAGCAATTTCCAGTGTGTTATGTAAATTGCTGTATTTAAAATTGTCTTAGATTCCAAGTATTATTGTATTATAATGATTATGTATTATTTATCATTTTAACACCATTGTTGATGTCTTCTGAGCCTAGTCTCAGTCAATTCTCATTCAATACACAATTGCACACAGTCACAAACTGACTCACAATCTGCATTCTTCATGGATTGTCTCTTCTGTGAGGGTTTAGAAATGACTTTAATAAGTCCACTCTGGAAAGACCCAATCTCCTGCCCACCACTGTGGAATAGACGAAGCAGCAAACGAAAGTGTTTACGCTTATCTGTATCTGAGATGTACAGGGTTTTGGCGCAGGCAAACATCTAAAAATATGATTTAAGGAAAAAAGAAAGAAAGATGTATTAGGGAAAACATCAGCCAAGCAATGTATATTTTTATTAATTTTTTTTTTTTTTTTTTTTTTTTACAAATTAATTACATAAAAATACAAATACAACCTTTAGATGAACAACAAAATATTATGTTTTTCACCGTGCCATTATTACTTTCATAAAAATCTTAATTCTTGTTAATTAAGTAATTGCTTGGTGAAAAAAGTTATACAGTATGTTGTTGTTTGTCTGAGGTTGTATGTGCCTATTATTAAGATGATCAGATGATTTTTTATTATATTGTTACAACAAAACCTAGAATTTTAGAATAGAAAGAGGGTGTACCAAGTTTTGAACACAACTGTAGTTAGGTGAATATTTACTAAAATAGAAAAGATAAATTTTTCACTATATTGTAAATCAATGTATCAGATTTATTCCATAACCCTAAGTAAAGAAGCACCTTGAGATTAAATACAAAGAGAGAACAAATATTGAGACCCTGGGGGAAAAGCACTCCATTTTCCTCAAATAGTTAAATATTAGTTAAACCTTTATGAGTTGGTTCATGACTGCATACTATGTAAATGTTAAATATTTAACTCTTTATAGAGTTTTGGAATTTGACATTGGTATTTGAGGGGTTTGGTATTAGAAGGTCTAATATGGTCAACTATGATGAAAAATGGTTTGGTAAAATAAAATAAAAAGATGCCTTAAATTATCAGACTTTATTATCAGAGGTTCAAAAGTGAATCTCTAATGACTTGTAACAGCAGTCACTCAAAAGTTCAGGACTGAAGTTCCTTCACTTTTTTCCCTAAACCTCCAATAATGAAAGAGGACTCCATATTAACTTAAGCACCTCTTCTGTTATAATGTTCCAGGTTTCTAACACAGCTTCTAAAATGACTACAAATAACACAGCTTATCAATCCCTGCTATCTGATATCACCCAAATGAGGATGGGTTCCCTGTTGAGTCTGGTTCCTCTCAAGGTTTCTTCCTATTGTCATCTTAGGGAGTTTTTCTTTGCCATTGTTGCCCTCGGCTTGCTCAGAGACAGTTTGATCATTTGGATTTATACATGTTTTCTCACACATTTCACGCTAATTTCTCTAATTTTCTTTTTGATTCTGTAAAGTTGCTTTGCAACAATGACCAATGTTAAAAGCGCTATATAAATAGAACAGAATTTAATTTAATTTAATCTGCATGGAAGCAAATTACATAAGTAAAATATTGGCAGAGGGCATCATGTCATTAGACAAAACTAAGTGAGTTGCCTTTAGGAGCAGTTTTGTTAAATGTTGCCATGTTTCAAGCAACAACCAGAAATATGTAAACAGTCATTTAAACTGGTTCCTTCAATATTCAATACTCAGTGTTCTTTTATTTCAGACATTTTCCTAGCTTCTTTGATCAATCTATGTATCTGTATCTTTTGGCTTGGGTCTGAGGTATTGTTATACCATTCTTTCCGTTTGTTCTTCAAAGCTCAGTTTGAAGTTGTCTGCTTGTGTCCCAGAGGAGCCATCCAGACCCATGTACCCCCACACACGACAAGTAGACTCACCAAGACCTGATGCTTGTGATAGAGGTCATAGTTATATACTGTAATGTTAAAGTGCATCCAGAGACTTTAATACACAGTGAGTTGAATTTATCTTAGTTACGATAGAAGTGTTTTAATAATGTATTCATGATTAGACCACAGAAATTACTTGTTTACAAACTTTTGAGGTGTTCTTGTCTGAGATTCCATCCACTGCCACAGAGGTACACACAAGGAGGAGGACAGAAAAATCTGTTTGCGCAGAAAACAAATTTGTTACTTTCTTGTACTTGACTCTAACGGTAAGGAGTAGCAATTATAAAATAACACACATAGCTAGCATGATTCCCCCCTTATTTTAGTTTTTTTATGTTGTATACTAAAACCCAATTCTATACAATAATTAATTAATTCAATACAACATACTAATATTCAATTAAGAGTTTAGACAAAAAATAAATATGAATATTTATTATGATATCACATTCCTACCAAGTTCACATGTCTATAGGTCCATAATTTTTTATTTTACATATTTAAAGTTTAGAGAATTAAGTGAAGGATGTCTTGTTTTTTATTGTTTTATATTTGACATTCTCACCGTTTCTCATTTCCATAGGACTTCTGAGCAACTCTGGCATGAAGAATGATCACTGACTGATCAGGTCTGTACTGAAGGTATTGTGTCACAGAGTCTCTGCTTATTCTTGGTGTTAAAGCAAAACTTTGATCCACCCTATGGATGCAGACAATTTTATAGTATATTGTTCTGGACCAAACAACTTAATAATACTATCTGTAAATATGGAATGTGAGCAGGGAAATGTAACAATAAAGCGAAATGAGGCATGTTTTTGGCCAAGTGCATTTTTTCATGACACTTTCAGAATGGTAAAAAAAAAAATTTAAGATTAAGATTACTCACACTTTTTAAAAATCCTTCTTTCTTTTCTCTTTTTGGCCCTTATATTTTTCTTTTCACTTTTTCTTTCTCCTTAATTTCTGCTCATAAAATCTACATTTGCTTCCGGAGCAAGATTTGCCTTTGTATTTGTGTGGTGTGGAAGGTTTATGGCAGGAGTGGTATTGGCAGCATGGTGCGAAGGGTCTGGTGCCTTAGGGGCTTTGGTGAGTGCTTGCCCAGTATTGTGATGGTGTGGAGATCTGGTGCCGGATGGATTGGTTTGGGTATCTTAGGAGTCACAGCCTAACCTGGTGTTCTACTGTTATGACCCAAAAGCTAATTTTTGGGATGTGGTGAGTTACTCTTTTCTGCTCACCATAATTGTGAGAGTAATCAGCTAAATTGTCAGCCAAGCCCAAACAAGTCTGATTATTTTGATGAGAGCTATCAGATGGAATTGAAAGCTGCAGAGTGACAGAGTGTGGGTAGATGCCTAGGAGAATAGGCCATTCTGGAATATTGGGCAGATCTGTCCGGTGCTGGTAGTTATGCTGTGGTCAGGTCATCGAGCTTCACTTCCCTCCTTTGTATGGTTTTTGGTGAGGCCATGTGCATGTGCATATATATATATATACTGTAAGACTTATCATAGGCACAATCAGTATTAATACAGTAGATAAAGAGAAATTAAACAACAAGTGAAACTCTACTGCCAACTAGTGTTTTGTGCTACTGTTAAATTTCAGACATAAAATGTTAATTCAAGATTTAACACTAGTATTGCATTTGCTGTTTAGGAATTACAGCCTATAAAATATAATTTTTACATAGAACTTCCATTTTTACAGGCTCAAAAGTAATTGAAAAAATTAACACACACACACACACACACACACACACACACACATACACACACACACACACATGCTTATATTTAGGCATGTAGAAATACCCAAGACCAGTTGAAGATCAAACCAAGCATCAGAATGGGGAAGAAATTTTGAATGTGATATGATTGTTGGAGACAGAATGGTCTAAGTATTTTCAAAACTGCTGATCTACTGGGATTTTCAAACATAGCAATCTCTATGGTTTACAGGGAATGGTTTGAAAAAAAGGGAAAATATCAAGTCAGCGGCAGTTGTCTGAGTGAAAATGCTTTGTTGATTCCAGCGGTCAGAGGAAAATGGCCAGACTGGATCAATCTGATAGAAAGACAACATTAAACCAAATAACACCTTCTTAAAATGGAGGTATGCTGAAGAGCATGTCTAAGCACACATGTTAAACCTTGAAGCAGATGGTCTACAGCAACAGAAGACCATGATGGGTGCCCCTCCTGTCAACTAGGAACAAGAAATGCATGGGCAATTTGCATAGGTTCACTGAACAAAAGAAGTATGCGGGCTGATCTGATGAGTGTTGATTTCTGCTACAACATTCAGGTGGTACAGTGAGAATTATATGTAAACCTTTTAGCAAAGATTTTAAGCTGGGGTGGTGATATAATGGTGTGGGGGATATGTTTTAGCTACTTTGGGCTCTTTGGTACTAAATAAGCATTGAGCATAAATGAGCATACATGCCACAGCCTATTTGACTATTGTTGCTGCCCATATTCATCTCTTTATGACCACAGGATAACACACCATTTTACAAAACTAAAAGCATCTCAAACTGGTTTCTTTCCACAGTCACCAGATCTCAATTGAAAAGAACACATTTGGGATGTGGCGGAATAAGAGATTTGCATTATGGATGTGAATCTGCAGCAACTGTATGATGCTATCATGTCAATATGGACCAAAATCTCCAAGCAAGAAATTCACAGCAAGTACTAGCAAGGTGTACATAATGAAACTGCCAGTGAGTTTATATATATTTTATCCATTGCTGGGTCTGGTGTTTCTCACCTTTTCTGACAATACCCCATAGATTTCTTTATTGCTTCTAATAATTTGAGATACTGGATTTTTTATTTTATTTTCATGAGCTGTAAGCTGTAATAATCAAAACTAAAACAAAAAAGGGAAATTATTAAATTTACAAGTATCAATTTAATTCTACTTCAGTTTTTAAATGAAATTACAAAAAGAAATCTCATTTTTCAAGATACACCTACTGAAAAGCTTTGTGGATATTCTGATTTCCTTTTCTAGCAGGACTTAAAACTTGCCACAAAACTACCACTAACTGGTTTTCTGGCAATGAACTCAACCATCAACTTGCCTGGTCTGAAACCCAGAGAATTTATGGGGTATTTTCAAGAGGAAGTTAAGAAACATACAACCCCATTGGTTGTAGAAGGATCAGGGATCAATTAAAGGCACTCAGAGAGATGTGCACCTGTAGCAAAGAGAATACAATAAGCAAAATGAGGAAAATTCAGAGAGGTGGAAAGATTTTCCTGATTATCTTTTATAATGAGTTAGATTATTTGTTTAATTCAATTTTAAATTAGACAGCGTCCGTCATAACGTCATGATTTGAATCGGCGCCCACCGTGTTCTGATCCTAAGGCTGATAGGCTTCTGATAATGCTGACACTGTAGAGATGATTCAAATAGTGGTATTATTATTATTATTATTATTATTAAGGCGGAGGCAAAATAAATAGCCTATCATTCTTTGCTGTTTTACTAAATGATATAAGCGATTGATTACTGTATAAGCGATATACTGTAGCTTCGCAGTGGTCTAATCGTCAATCGGGGTTATTTGTGACTAAGAAAAAAATACACGTGTTGGCAAGGATCGGTCTCGGGAAGAAAAAGAAGAAGAAGGATTTCAGGGGGTGGATCCACACAACCTGCTTCACCTACTTAATCCCAAATCAGTGTATTTCAGATTCATTTTGTGTCTTACAGATCACGACTGCACAAGTCTTTTGCTTGTTTTCGGTCGTTTGGGCGTTCGTTTTGGCTCTGTTTAAAGAAGAGAGAATAGTCTCGCTTTAGAAGCCTTCAGACCGAGCGGAACTGAATTGTGTGTGTGTGTGTGTGTGTGTGTGAGAGAGAGAGAGAGAGAGAGAGAGAGGTTCGTATACCTGTCCCATTTTGCCGGCTGCGTCTCACTTCTTCCCTGAGCTTCGCAAAGGTGAGTAAGGGCTGATGCTTCATCTCTGTACACGTGAGAATCATCCTCATTCTCAAAGCCTGAGAACAAACGGTTCTTTTATTTTGATAGAAAGTACATAATAGTAAGTAAATACATGTTGCAAGAAGAATTTACAGTAAGTCAGCAAGTTTTAATAGTCATTTAATCTTTTGGCTCGGTTCTAGTCGTCTCCAATAGCCTATTTGGACAATAGAATTCTACTTGAATTGTTAAAATAGGATTCTGCTTGAGTCGTTCTAATAAATCGGATTCTGCTCTTCCTTCAGCTTGAAGTAGTGCTGGCACGTGACTCAATCAGTTAACACCATATCTGTTTATTACTTTAGATGATTTTTTTGTTTGTTCTTTTACGGAAATCATTGTAGTTTGTTTTTCTTTAGTCGAAGACTTCAACTTTAACTTCGTTGTCGCTTTAAGACAGAGCTTGCTCTCTCTCTCTCTCTCTCTCTCACACACATACACACACGCACGCACGCACATACACAGCTAATTATTTCTAATGACAGATTGTGTACCTGAGCTACTATATGCTATAAACAATATACTATATAAAATACTATACTATTTTTTTCGATTTATTTGTGGCTAGAGTATTCCATGGTGCTCTATATATTATCTGGAAATTCACTAATTGATCATATAGGAATAATTGCTAAATATGTAGCTAATTCACAGGCCGATTTGTTTTTGCTAGAAATAGAATGTCAAGGTGGCAGGATTTGTTATAATCTTGAATATGTTTTGCTGCTAACAAAGCTTTTCAACTGGACATAGAAAATGTCTTTAATATTTTAAATACACTAATCCTCTCATCTTGACTTGTCTACTACCATATAGCTAAAATGATCTTTGTATGAGGTGTGCAGTAACTTGCTGAAGACAAAGCCACAGTGTAAATTTCTAATAGTAGCAGAGTCTCACATCTGCTTCCAATTTCATTCTAACAAGAAGGTGCTGTTCCCTACCCAGCTCCACTATGAACCTGTCAGTCAACCCTAAGTAATAGAAACACAGCTCACTGATTCTCTGTTAAGACCTTCTTCTGTGGTGAGATCCCCTTTTTTTGCCAGTGCCCCAAGTTGAGCTGAGCAGAATGTGTGTAATGTGAGTGTTTCTCCGGGTTACTTGATGGCTCAGGGATTGATAAACTAATGGTCATACATGCAGAAAGAGTGTTTAAAAAAATCATATATATTTTATGGATATAATTTTGACCATGAAAAATGAAAAGACATTCAAATTTGCTCTCATGATTACAAATCCATAAGAATTTAAGGATATACTCATATTTGATATACTCATATCAAAAGCTCTGAAAGTTTATGTAAAACAAGGTTAAATCGATGAGGTGAAAAATGTATTTGTATAAAATTCAACAAAATGAACGGTTCATTAGAAGTCATAGAAGCAATTTTTCAGGTTGTGTTGAAAATATCAATAAACATGTAGTTAAATACAGGTTCTCAGGACAGTTTTTTTGCCCATTGGTTAATAAAAATCTGTGCATATAGACAGTTTAAAATATTGGTTAAAGTTTACAAAAACATAATATCTATTAATATCTATTTTACAACCTGATCTCATACGAAGATTAATTTTGCTGTATGTCTTAGTTAGACATAAGAAACCATGAGACTGCAAATATTCCCTCCTTAACCATAACCACAACCATTTATAAACTTTAATGGGTTTGTTAAAGCAGATTAATATTAGTTTAACACCAAAACACAGTTTCTCAAAATGACATTTTTTTCTATGATAAAACTGCTTTGACCATTTAGTCTGTGAAAGATAGGATCCCAGCTGTGGACTGCCCACTCACCCACATCTCTCTGTGCTTCATTTTGTTCATGCATGCCTCTCAGCTGCAATTTTCTTCCTGTGTCTTCTAATGCTCTTTTGCCCCTGATTTATATTCCACTCTACACAATTCTGCCCTTCATTACACCCATTCTTTAGCTCTATCTGCGATAAGTAGATGGCATGTTCATCAGACCTCTACAATAAGCGTCTTCATCACCCATCACCTGCTGTTGTGGCATTGGTGTTGAACTCCTGGTGTTGTGTGTCAACCCCTGTGTATATTTGTTCAGAGAGATAACAAGCTGCACCCAGGTGTGTGGTTCTCATGCCCCCACTTTGCTTCACAAATAGCAGCTAAAAGTAAATACAAGGACTGAGCTGCATGGAGTACAAACATGAATAATATCTACATAAAGAATAGTTTTTGCTTTAAGTTTATTTTTAAGCTATATTAAGCTGTATATTTGGATTAGACAAATATTAAAATATGAAACAAGTATCACACATTACAAATAAGTATTTTCATATTAATAATAATTCAAACAAATAGCTTTCTTAGAATGTGGGGGCAGAAGAGCTATATCTTAATTGTGCAGGAAAATTACAGGAAAAAAACATATGTTGTGATTTTCATAACTTGCATATTTTAAAATGCTCAGATGGGATTTTTGTTTTTGTAAATGCATCAATTGTACACTCTGTTAGTATGATCTTGCTTTTACAATATATAAGTACATTTAGGAATATGCTGTTATGCTACTCTTTTATAAATACTTCTATGGATAGTTTAAGGGGTTTAACTTTCTAAAAAGGTTTACTTGAAAACTTATTGTACACTTTATATCAAACCTAAAAAGCTTCCCCCAGAGGGGCAAACTAAAGAAATTTTTAAGGTTCTGGATTTTAAAATGTTCTCAAGTGTAGTGGTGCCATTGTAAAGAACAGCATAAAATATATGGCAATACAGCACATGTTTGCTTTGTCTTGAGTTTGTGTGTATAATGATTTCTGCCCGAGTCAGTCAATACGTCTAGAATATTTAAAAGTAAGTTAAAGTAAAACTCAGTGCTTTAAGAGAATGGACATTTACATGTTTATATACATTTCCATCCAAAAGACTTGACGATTATGTTGGACCACATTCACCTTCTGATTTAAGAACACATATCCTGAAATTAGAAGCTACTCCTTGAGTTGGTTAGGTTTAAAACAATTGTTGTCAGCCAAAACATTGGGAAAAAAAAAAAGACACTTGGGATGAACCATTTATAAATGTTCTGCTGCATAAAGTATTCTATGATCTAGAAAATTGTAATACCAAAACTGACACATAATAAGGAAAGTAATAGTGTTAATTATGGGTGATCATAAAAGCCCTGAAGTGTAGTATTGCTCTCTTTCTAATATCCAGATTGAGAAAAAAAATTATCAATATTTCAATTTACTTTATACCACCTGTCTATGCATATACACTGAAAGCAACTTTGACATTAATATATGGATGGTTACATGTTTTTTTAACAATGATCCATTTGCACATTAGTCATCCCTTAATGTTAATAATAATGAGATAAGTATATGGAGTGATACTTAATTGACTGTGAAGAAATTTCAAATATCCAGTAGTGAAAGGACAGAAGTTCCATAAGAAGATGGTAACAACGGTAACCAATGGAAATAAAATAAATTCAATAATGGCAAAAATAACCTTATATATAAACACCTACTAGAAAAAAGGAATGAATAAATAGGTTAATAAAATGGCAAGAAAAATATAGATTAGTGAAATAATATGTATGTAAGAAAATAAATGCAACCTTATTAAAATGTGATTTCATGAATAGAATGTCTGTATGGTAGCCTCAGTAACCCTTTTAGCTACTTAGAGATTTTATCTTGACACGCACACACACACACACACACACACACACACACACACACACACACAAACAGGGGCACTTTGTGTCAGTCAGGCATAATGAAAAAATGGATGGTGATGCTGAAATAACCATTGTGGATCAGTGAAGTCTCAAAGGGAGCGCAAAAGTAATACAGTTACAAAACCTTTTACCTCAGCATGTTGTATGTGTGAAGTAAGAGCTGGCGCACAGTGGAATGTCCTAATCACTGCTAATGACTGCTGAAGAGTACTTAACAAGCAAAAAGACATTTCATCCCTGCTACTCCTAGGTTGGGTTTTCTGCTGATGAAGAGAATGATCATAACTTTGTGTGATTTTTTTCTAGATTGTGTTTTTAGACTGCTATCACAAACAATGATAATTCTTCCTAGATCATATGAGAAGAACCATATTAACAGCATGTCGTTTACAAGCTTACTTGTGCAGACATTGTTATTTTCCTGTAATTACCTTGCACTGTGCTTGAACTAACAGCCTGCTGACATGCAAGTAATTTATGAGTTGAATAATTTCTGTTACCAACATCTGGTTGGAACTTCCGCATTCTGCTGCAGGCAATCTGTTTGCTGTTGTTATTTTATGGCAGGACTGGGTTGGAATGAACAGCTGTTCCCTAAATATATTCCTTGTGCTTTGACCTAAACCTTTCTGTTTCTTCCTCTTGACCTCTTACAGACATCAGGGCAGACTGATTTCACAGCAAGACTGAGCATCAAGTTTCCAGAATGAGACATTTGCTAGTGTGGGTTGGTGCACTGCTGGCTTTAGCGAATGTCATGGAAGCAAGGCCAAAAGCAGGTAATTCTAAATAAATATACATCAAAATACCAAGCTCTAATTTAACCGTGTAGAGTTTTGTACAACAGAGATTGTAGGTAAGCACCTTAACATATATTTGGATCAAGCTGTTGGGCTATCCATACATACTACTTCTGCTAATAGGTTCTTTATTGCTGATAATAGTAGACTAGTTTTAGAAATCAGATTAGGAGTATGTAAAACATTTATTTTCCATGTTGTAACCTCCCAATATTGTGTTCAGTTACTTCAGAGCTAAACTGAAAGTTTTTAAACTGGCAGTTCATTTGTTGAAGTTTGGTCAACATCATTTATTTCTTTCACTATTTTCATTCTGTCTAAATATGCTGTGCATGTCCTTTTTGTTTCTTTATATATCTTTCTAATCACATTTTTTTTTTTGTGGCACAGCTGGACTTGGAAAGTGTAAATCTGGGCCTGTTGACCTTGTGTTCGTCATTGATGGCTCTCGCAGCGTTCGGCCACATGAGTTTGAGACGATGCGCAAGTTTATGATTGACATTATCAATGAGATGGACATCGGCCCCAATGCCACACGTGTGGGTGTTGTGCAGTACTCCAGTCAAGTGCAGAATGTCTTTTCCCTGAAAGAGTTCATTACTCATGAGGATATGGTCAAGGCAATCAAAGAGATCATTCCACTGGCACAAGGTACCATGACAGGCTTGGCTATCCGTTATGCCATGAATGTGGCATTTTCCACTGAGGAGGGGGCTCGTCTCAATGTGCCGCATGTAGCAGTGATTGTCACTGATGGCCGGCCTCAGGACCGTGTTGCTGAGGTAGCTGCGGCTGCTCGAGAGTCTGGGATCGAGATCTATGCTGTGGGAGTTGCCAGAGCTGACATGACGTCCCTGAGAGCGATGGCATCACCACCTTTCAAGGACCATGTTTTCCTAGTGGAGACCTTCGATCTCATTCACCAGTTTGGACTCCAATTTCAAGACAAACTTTGCAGTAAATATTTTCCCCCTATTTCTGCAACAGTAAACACATTTTTCTCTAACAACAGTTTTCTCCAGAGCAGTTTTCTCTAGTGCAGGGGGATCAAAAACAAATTCTGCCAGGGACACATCAGCATTTTTGTAAATACTTGAAGGGCAATGACCATATAGTTATTTATTTTGTAACATACTGTACCAATTACTCTATCTAATAATACCAAGATTTAGCCTCTTAAAATAAAATGCATACTGTTTCACTATATAAACTATTAGCAGAGGTGGAAAGTAATGAATTACATTTACTCGCATTACTGTAATTGAGTAGATTTTTTTGTGTACTTCTACTTT
>JAQQZT010000037.1:25526012-25536039 GCA_030068275.1 Clarias platycephalus | reverse complement strand
TTTACAATGAAGATCTGTAAAGTTATTTGGATTTTTACAACATTATTGTTGAAATACACAGTCCTGAAAAAGGGACGGTTCTTTTTTTGCTGAGTATATATGGTGGTCATTTTAAAGCCATTTTAATTAATCTTTAGTTTAGGTTACATTGAAAAACCCAGTAAAGACTGCACTGATGGTCGATTTTTTTTTTTACCTTTTTCTTTAGTCAGCAATCATTTCATTGCCTAATTAAAATGTATTATGTTTGTCAATCTATTGCAGTGATTGATTACTGTTCATTTGGAAATGACAGCTGTGAGCACAATTGTGTTAGCATCCTCAATGGCTTTTCCTGCCTCTGTAATGATGGCTACAAACTCAACGATGACAAGAAGACCTGCACAAGTGAGGAGAAATGACCATGCACACACTTAAAACTTTGTTGCACTGCATACATTTGTTACATTTGAAATCATCTTTGCTTTCCAGTCCTGGACTTAAAAAGTATCATATTTACACATGCATGAAGTGTTTTGACTTCATCAAGTAATGATAGTGAAGTCAAAACTTACATAATGTAATTTTTTTCAGGTGAGTTGAAAACTAAGAAAAAAAAACATGGTACTTGCGGTAATTGAGGGTTACCAAGGTCATTAATTTTGGAAATAGTAATGTGCTTGTTTTTTTTTACGTCAAGTGCCAATAAGGAACCAATAAAAGGTCACTGCTATAGTACACCATTCTTGACATATTTCCAATTTTTTATCTTGGAATCAAACAAGCCAAAAACATTGCTGTGATTATTTTATTTTTTATTTTTTTACTGCTTTTGTCTCTTGCTAGTTTTGTCATTTGTAAATTTATAATGTTAGGGCACCAAAGAGGCACAACTGAAAAGTATTTTCCATGTTGTCTGGAAATTACAAGTGGAAATTCTGATGGCCATCTGTGACTAGAGGCCAAGGAAGGAACATTACCCATGCTATCTGGGTGGGAGAGATACTCTCCATTTCCTGTCTATCACAGCGACACTAGTCCGTCATGGCATCTATGACCTAGTGTGCCTTAGAGAAAAAAAATGGAGGGAAGAATATCTGCAGCTTTAAAGCGGTGTGCATTGATGCATAGCTTGGGTGATGTTAATTCTAGCTTTTGGCATATTACTATTTTTATTATCATTCTCTCAGTGTGATCTCTGAACTGCTTTTTATGGAAATCCCTGAAGCAGTGTTTTCCAAAATGTCTGGAAGTTGAAATATGTATAATTTCATCAATCCATTACAAAAACAGATTGCTGGAATTAACTGGAATTATGTTAAGAGCAGTCCCGTACTTTAATAAAACCTGTAAGAACAGTTGTGAACCATCAGCTTTATGGGAGAGGTGTGGTCAGAAGGTATTTTTGCAGAACTGTGCTGCACCATCTACTGTTAATGGTAATGGCTCACAGTGTAAAATATTTTTCTTCAGTTTATTTATTTATTTACTTATTATTTATGTATTGCTTGTACATGCAACGTTAATTTATAAGCCTTACCTAGGCCTAGGGGTGTCAACATTATGTCCAATCAAATAAAATTACCATTGGTCAAACATCATTTAAAGACAGGATGTATCAGAGGATGTATTTTTGAGTGTACTACTGATGAATCAAAAACAAGAATAATGTGAAGGGGTCCGAACACATTCTGAATGCTTTGCACCTTTTTAATGTCTGCCAAAATGTTAAAAATTATAAAACTATAAAAAAAAAAAATGTGTTACCTTGAAAAAAAACATGTGGTTGTTCTAGCCTTTAATGTAAGCTAATCTAAAGACCACACTGACGGTCTATTTTTTTTTTTTTTTTACTAATGGGAGCAATTATTCTTTTGGATAATTTTAGTGTCAAAAATTAATCCATTATGTTTGTCCATCTATTTCAGTGATTGACAATTGCTTATTTGGAACTGACAGCTGTGAGCACAAGTGTGTTAGCATCCTTAATGGCTTTTACTGCCTCTGTAATGATGGCTACAAACTCAACGATGACATGAAGACCTGTACAAGTGAGGACAAATGACCATGCACACACTGAAAAACTTGTTGCACTGCATGTTACATTTAACCATTTCTTTGCTAGATGTGCTACCTCAACTCACAGGCCTTACTTAGAACAAAGTGTGTCTACATCACAGTATGTGCAATCAAATTAATTTCCCTTTGGTCAAACATTAATAAAATCAGGATGCATCAGAGGCCATTTCTGACTGTATAGTAAATGATTGAGACAGGGTCTGAAAACTTTCTTAATGCATTGAACATTTTTAATGTGCACCATATTTTTTAAAAACTATAAAAATCTGTCTTACCTTGTTAAATCTGTGGTCGTCCATTTATAGCCAGTTTAATTAATTTTACAAGCTTTTTCAACCAAAAAAATACCTTTTATTGTCAACAGTGATTTATTTAGCCTTCTGTGTTAAAGTTCAATTTATTCTGTTATTCTGTTCTATTCAGTGATTGACTACTGTTCATTTGGAAATGATAGCTGTGAGCACAAGTGTGTTAGCATCTTTAATGGCTTTTCCTGCCTCTGTAATGATGGCTACAAACTCAACGATGACATGAAAAACTGTGCAAGTAAGGACAAATGAGAATGCACACACTGGAAAACTCAGTTTGGTTTCCTTACACACCCATGAAGTACAGTATTTGACTTCATTAATTAATGTTGTTGGGCAGCATGGTGGCTTAGGTTAGCACTGTCTGCTTGCACCTCCAGGGTCTGGGTTCAGTTCCCTATTTGGGTTTGTGTACATGGAGTTTGCATGTTCTCCCCATGCTTGGTGGGTTTCCTCCAGGTAATCTGGTTTCCTCTCACAATCCAAAAACAGTGGCATTCCTGTAGTGTGTGAATAAGTATGTGAATGTGTGCATTCTCTGCAATGTATTGGCACCCATCCTGGGATAGGCTTGAGTCCCCCTCTAACCCTTTATACAGAACAGGGTTTTCCCTTTTCATTTTAGGTTAAGTCTTTAAAGTGAACCTATAAAAGGTTGCTGCTACATCATTCTTCATCTCATTTCAATTTTCATCTTGTGGAGTCAAAAAAGGCCAAGTGTATTGCTGTGTTTTTATTTTTTATATTTTTTAACAATAGTTGTGAACTGTCTACTTCATAGAAGTGTGATCAGAATAAAATCTGTAATTTCAGTAATTACAGTAATTTCCCAAATTTTTGTTTTCAAGGCAGAACAATTTTCTTTGAAAATGGCACATGTCTTATGATATGAATGTTCTAGAAATAAGAAGCTACTCACTGCTTCAGTTAGTGCTGAAAGACTTGTTTCCAGATGAAACTTATTAATCACATTTAGTCCATGGCTCCTAAGTATCTGCTTATTTAAATCCAAATGCATCCATTTCCCCCCCAAACTGTGTAGTTTGCACTACTTGCTTCTTTACTGTGTCGAATGTAAATTATCTGCTGCAAATGACTGACTGCTGTTAATTCAGAACTGTAATGCAGCATTACTGCTCAGTTGCAGAGCTTTGCAGCACTGTCCACTGCTAATGGGAACCTTCAGTCTTCTGTCTCTCAGTGCAAAACCATTTCCGTTTATTTATTTATTGGTTGATTGATTGATTGCTTAGACCTGCAACATTAATTAATATGCATTACTTAGACCAAAGTGTTTCTACTTTATGTCCAATCAAATGAATTTGAAATTGGTTAATTACAGTAACATTAATAAATAGAATGTATCAGAGGTCATTTCTGAGTGTAATAAATACAGTGGAACCTCGGATTGTGAGTAACATGGTTTGCAAGTGTTCCGCAAGATGAGCAAAATCTTTAAATTAATTTTTCCTTGTTAAACAAGCGTGTCTTGATTTATGGTTTTAGGTTCCACTGTAAATCTTAAACAATAACAACGATGTAAAGGCGTCTGAACACTTCTGAATTCATTGCACATTTCAATGTGTGCCATAACTTTAAAAATTATAACACTGTAAAAATTATTAAAAATCAGTTTTACATTGTTAACTATATTGTGGGCCTTTTATAGGAATTAATCTTTACTAGGCTTTACAGTGTAAACTAATCTAAAGACCACACTTATGGTGCATTTTTTTTTTTTTTTTTTTTTAACTTTTTCTTGGCAGCAATAATTTATTTTGCCTTCTTACTGTGTGTTAAAACTAAATGTATTATGTTTGTCAATCTATTCCAGTGATTGACTACTGTTCATTTGGAAATGATAGCTGTGAGCACAAATGTGTTAGCATTCTTAACGGCTTTTCCTGCTTCTGTAATCATGGCTACAAACTCAATGACGACAAGAAGACCTGTACAAGTGAGGAGAAATTATCATACATATACTTAAAACTTCATTACACTGCATACTTTTGTTACATTTAATCCCATATTTGCTTCCCAGTTCTGGTCTTGAAGAGTTTTTCATTCATTAGAATTACCATTTTAATTTCCTAACACACCCATAAAGTATTTTACCTTATTAAGTATGGTTAATGAGGCAAAAAATAACTAAAAACTAATGTGATTTTTCTCAGGTGAGTTTGAGGAGGAACTTGGATTTACAAGGTCATTGTTTTGGAAAGAGTGACGTCCTTGTTTTTTTTTTATCAAGTTGCAATTGTTAACCTATAAACGGTCACTGCTACATCATTCTTAATCTTTTTCCAATTTTCATCTTGTAGAGTCAAAAAAGCCAAGTGTATTTTTTTTCTTTGTTTCCTGCTAAGTCTGCTCTTGGTAAGTCTGTAGTCTTGGGGCACCAGAGAGGCACAACAGAAAAACTATTTATCCCGTTGTCTGGAGATTGCAAGTGGAAATCCTGATGGCCTTATGTGACTAGGGACCAAGGAAGGAAAAATTGCACATGCTGTCTGGGTGGGAGAGATAGCATACTCTCCCTTTCCTCTCTATCACAGTGGTACTGCTTTTCATGGGCATCTGTGATTTGTACCTTGGAGGGCAGATGCTTTTCTCTGCATGTTTTATACAACTTGAAGCAGAGGAAGCATGTTTTAGCCTCCACCTTCTCAGTTGGTAACAGTGATATGATAGTCAAGAGTTGACTAATTCTACTCTTCGACATATTACTATTTTTACTGTCATTGTCTCAATGAAACAATGTTTATTTGTAAAATTCCTGCTGGAGTTATTTTGTACCACCAAGTGATTGAATTGCAAGTGATGGTGTGGTGAACTCCGGAAATTGGATGTATAAAATGTATAATAGGATTTAGCAGATACAACTACGGAGATTGATGGAATTACTGAAATTGTGATAAGAATATTCCAGGCCATTACATAACACATTTTCCTTGACCATAGGAGATGACTTAGGATGTGGTTGTTTAAGAAATGACAAGCTACTTACTGCATCAGTTAGGGTTGAAAATCTTGTTGACAGGTGAAACATATTAATCACTGCAGTAATTATTTAATCAATGGCTTCTGAAGTATTTGCTTATTTAAATCCAAATGCACCTAATTTTGGGCAGTGTAATTTGCACTTCTTGCTTCTTTATTGTGCCTAGAGTAAACTATCTGCTGCAAACAATTGACTGCTGTTCATTCAGAAATGATAGTGTATAATTCCACATTAATCCTCCACCCACACAAATGTACTGTGCATTCATTCACATTGGCAGATACTACAGTACTTCTGAGGATTGGGATTCCAGTCTGATACATTATCAGAATGTTTGTTAATAGACAAAACTGGGGCAAGAAGAATGGAAATTCAGCAAGTGTACCTAAGTGCAGATTAGCTCACTTGGAGGGAAAAATGCAGGAATACAGTTCATTTGCAGAGCTGAGCAACACTGTCCACTGCTAATGGTAACCTTCAGGCTTTTGGTTACCTCACAGTGTAAAACCTTTTTCTCTAGTTGATTTTTTTTTTTTCTTCTTTTTTTTTTTGCCTAGACATGGAACCTAAACTGAGAGGCCTTACTTAGTCCAAGGTGTGTCTACATTTCCACGTCTGGAAATGTTCCACATCATTACATGTCCAATCAAATGAATTTTCCATTGGTCGAACATCAATAAAGACAAGATGTATGATGTATGATCTGACTTTAATAGCAAATGATAAACAAAAGGAAAATGCGATGGGGCCTTTCTTAATGCATTGACCAGTTTTTAATGTGTGCCATAACTTTAAAAACTATGAAAATCTGTCTTACCTTGTTAAATATGTGGTTGTCCTGCCAGATTAATTAATTTGACCTTCTTCAACTAAAAAACTGTAATTCATCAACAGTCATTTATTGTGCCTTCTTTCTTTCAATTTATTCTAGTGATCGACTTCTGTTCATTTGAAAATGATAGCTGTGAGCACAAGTGTGTTAGTGTCCTCGATGGTTTTTACTGCCGCTGTAATGATGGCTACAAACTCAACGAAGACATGAAGACCTGTACAAGTGAGGAGAAATGAGCATGCACACACTAAAAACTCTGTACAACATTGTAATTGTTTGGCTGTTGCTTTCAAATACAGTGGAACCTTGGTTCACAAACATAATTCGTTCTTAAGTTCTTAACCGGATTTGTTTGTAGACTGATTCATTTTTTTTCACAGGAAAATATGTTAAGAGAATTAATCCTTTCTCCATCACTATGAACTATATTTAACTTTTGATATATTTTGTTTATATCGCAAAATATAAACCCAAAGTATGAAAAAGCCTTAATTATACAAAAATAATACAGCACTAAATATAAACTATACAGGAGAGAGAGCGAACACTTCATTTTTACATGTACATTTACTGTACTGTACACCTTTCTTAGGGAAACTCGCTGACGTGAAGGAATGGAGGAGAGGAAGATGGGTGGGGAGGAGGTTAGTGTTTGGAAGGAAACTGGGTAATTCATCTTCAGGGGTTTTCTCTCTTTTTAGTTTTTTAACCTCTGGTTCGTACACGGCAGCCAGTTTCACAAAAAATCTATCCAGAAACATTTATTTCTCCTGTGCTGCACACTTGGGCAACTGCACTGCAGGGAAAAAAGGCACCGCGTTATTGCTCATCAATATTGCTAATCAAAATAGTTTTGTTTGGATGATACTGTAGTTCTCGGCAAAGACTCGGACGTCATTCCACTTTGCACAAAATTCTTTTATCATGTGTACGATCCATGACCACTGACTGATCAAAACTGATTCTGGGTCGTGTTCCAAGGAGGAGTTCATGAACAAAAACTAATTTTAGGCAAATTTTTTTGTCGTAAATTTATTTGATCGTACTCCAGGGCATTCGCGAACCGAGGTTCCACTGTATTAGCAATGTTTCTCCAGCAATGATTACTCCTCTAGACTTGGTGCAAAGCTTAATCAACATTGTTGAATAAAATCAATTATCAAATTAGTTGGTAACGATTTTAAGTGTGAATTTATTGATGACATCAATATGCTTCATTCTCATGCAAACTGTAAATACTCTTGACATGTAGGCTTATTGGTGCAAAGTGAATAATAACACAATGGCAAACACCTTCATGGTCAGAACTCTGTTGTGGAAGTGTGGAAATATTTCACTCTTAACTCAAGCAAAAGAACCGCCAGAATCACATGATTGGCGGGTGATAACCACTGCTCTAGCCACTCTCTCGGTTCTTGTTCCTCCAATTTTCCCCCTTTTTTGTATTGAGAAGCCAGAAGATTTTCCTCTGGCTTTTCTGAGTTTACTATTAATTTTGAGATTAAATGTTCCTAATTAATTTTGTGCATTTAATTCCTGTTTTTTTTTAATTTATTTAATTCCATTGAATTTCATTTTGTTTTTGCTGCCACAGGTAAAGTGTAAGTTTCAGTCTGGCTCTGGGCACTCTTTAATTTCTGTTTATTTATCCTGCTTATATTGCACATAGGATCTGTCTGTTAAGTACTGATATTCACTCACTTAGTTTGGTTTGATTCTGATGCATACCATGTTAAATTAAGAGAGCATCATAGATTTATCAGCGTAACCACCGTTCATAAGCACCTAACAGCAGATATTGTCTTAGCTGCAAGAAAGTATTTCTGCACTTCACTCTGCTCTTCCTGGCCCCTGCCCATGTTCACTGCTCCGCATTACATTGACCTAAAGTCCAAGTCTGACTATGAGTCTTAATTTTTTTAGTCTTAGAACTTAGGGTTCTTTTTGACTGTCACTGAGTGGTGGCTCATTCAGTTTGCTGAGGTCTCTCATGCATAGAGACCCAAGTTCATGGGGTGCACTAGCATCACTAGCACTAGCATGACTTGGTGCCTCGACAATTATGTTAGCTACTGGAATTGATGCCATTCGAATGAGGCATTAATAAAGGCAACAAGGTAAATTACCTCAACATGCTTTTTAGGTGAGGTGTTCATGCCTTTTAGGAAGGTGCTTTTGCACCTTTTTAAAACATAAAAAATATGTTTAAATATGCCAAAATAATACTCAAATATAGCAGCCATAATTACCATCACTCCATTGCCATGGAGTTATTTCTAAAATAATAAGATTAAAAGGGTGGAATAAACATTAAACAGGAGCAATGCAATTTGCAATTTCTTCTAACAGATTAGCTTGTCCTTTTAGGTGCAGAGTATATCTACACATACAGTAGTGCAAGAATTTCTGTGGTACAGCAGCAACTGTTTCACTGAACAAATCATGCTTCAAAGCAATCCTTCTCTTCCGCATTTCTAGGTGCAAGATACTAAAGTGTCTTTAAAAAATATTAAAGGTACATTTAATGTTAATGTAAGTACTGTACATTAAAGGACATAAACGGAGGACACTTGAGGCTACACCCAGCAACAAGCAATCATGTTTAAGACCGCTTTTTATACGTAGCATAATCACAAACTGTTAATATTCATAAACATTTATGAAGCTTATTCTGTCTTTGTTCTTCCAGTGATTGACTACTGTTCATTTGGGAATCACAGCTGTGAACATGAATGTGTGAGTATATATAATGGATACTATTGCCACTGTAAGGAGGGATACAGACTTCAAGCAGATGGAAGGACCTGTCAGGGTATGTACAGACCGATTTTATGTATAATTTCCCTTTGGGATTAATAAAGATAGATAGATTCTATCCATCCATCCATCCATTCATGTTTGTATTTGTACATTGTAGAACAGTATTGGATTTTTAAAAATAAAATAGCACATATGGCATTAAGTAATAACAACAAAAACAACAGTCAGTTGTTATGACATGACCAGACAAGGTCAGCTGTTCTGAAACAGTTCTTGCAATAACAGTGCATTTGCAAAACTCATCAAGCCCCATGATGAAAACTAGCTCTCATGAAGACCATCCCAGGAAAGCAAGTCAAAACTTATCTCTGCTGCATTTAGAGTTACCAGCCTCGAAAATCACTATTATGAAGGCTTTACAGAGCATAAGTAGTAGACACATCTCAATATCAGCTGCTCTGGGAAGATTATACAGTAGCTTATTTGTATGCCTTCAGCATTGTTTTACAAAGTAAAAAGAAATGAAAATCAGGAAAGTCCATGGAATGAGAAGGTGTGGCCAAACGTTTGACTTAAGTGTAAATTAAGTGACCAGTTTCAGGCAATATACAGTACGGTATGAAAACCTAACATTTCAAGTTTTACTTTGAGGAAAGTTCTGTGGTAATTGTATTTTCAGAATCCTTTCCGGCAAGTTATGCACCTTCGAGGTTTAAAGGTTTCGCAGTGTTTATTTTTTTCCCCAAAAAACTGGACTGACTCCAAGGCAATGTTTATTATGTATAACTTTACCAGAGACCTTAGGCCATGGTATGACTTTTCCAGATTTTCTTTTGCTGCTAAATAATAGCAGCTCTCAGATATTTTACCAAGTTGCCCATAGTTAGTAAGTAATACTGACTATTTCTTTCTACTTTAAGCATTTGATTTACTGTTTAAAATGTTTGTAATGTTTTATTGTGTATATATATATTTTATATATATATATATATAAAATATATATACTCAGCAAAAAAAGAAACGTCCTCTGACTTTCAACTGTTTTTACTTTCAGTAAACTTAATGTGT
>JAQQZT010000037.1:25377450-25390279 GCA_030068275.1 Clarias platycephalus | reverse complement strand
CCACAGGTGCATGTTAATTAATTGATTATGGTTAATTGAACATGCATGGAAAACATTGTTTAAACCCTTTACAATGATGATCTGTAAAGTTATTTGGATTTTTACAATATTATTGTTGAAATACACAGTCCTGAAAAAGGGGCGTTTCTTTTTTTGCTAGGAGTATATATAAAAGAGAGAGAGAAGGAGAGAGAGTTAATTTTACTCACGGACTCATAACAGATAAAGACATGTATATTTTGTGCAGAGTGCAAGCACGGTCTCTGGCAGGACTAAAAATTTGTTTTTGTTTAATTTTTGTTAAAGCATGGAAGCCATTTATTATTGGTATTATTTACATGTTTTGTAAATAATAAACCATTTTAAATGTCAACTCAATTCACCTCCTACAACATCAGAAGCATTTTGCTAGTGCAGCTGATAAAATATTTAGTTTGACTGGAAAAACACTATTGCACTCCGACTAGTGTTTCTCAGGATTTCTCTAAACAGTCACAGTGAGATTGTTAGCTTGCATGAGATGGACTCCTCATAGACAACTTGCCACGCATGTCTCATTGCTCTTCTATGGCCCAACACTGCTATCTAGTGGAGAAATTTAGTGAATATAAATTGAGATGTTGGTAAATGCACAATATGCTGGAATGAGGAAAATCAAGGAAAGACAAGGGTGCTATAATCTTAAGGAACTAAGGATCGGAGCCTATAGATTGAAAACAGATGTCCCACTCACTGAGAGCTGTTTACCGATACAGAGAAAATCACACTGGCATGAAATTTGTATTAGCCAGTCTTCAGTTTAGAGGCAGGTAGCAATTCAGTGTTCAGTACTGAGTGGAGGTTACTCTGTATGGCATTTGCATTGCCTCACTGTTTCCATGTAGGCTTCCTCCGATTTCCCCAAAAAACAAGCTGTTGGGTAGATTAGCTATGACAAATTGTTTGCAATCCACCAAGACAAATTAATTGGCTCAAAATAGCTTGAGTGCTTTGGGTGGCATTCACCAATATTTGTGTCAGAGCAACTTTAAAACTGCAGCTCTTGTGAGCTGTTGCCAGGCTGCAATGGCCAGGGCATAGCAAAAGTGATTCAAAGAAGGAAAACCAGAGAACTGGCAACAGGGTCATAGGTGCCCAAAGCTCACTGCTGCAAATGGGGAGTGAAGGTGGCTAAAGTAGTCCGATCCAATAGAAGAGCTACTATACAGTACTTCAAATTGAGGAAAAGGTTAATGCTGGTTCCAATACAAAGGTGTCAGAAGACATAGATCATTACTGTTTTGGTGGCAAAGGGGGGACATATTCAATATAAGGTGGATGGTGATATTATTATGGCTGATCAGTGTGTGTGTGTATCAAAAGTCAATTTCTGTAACACCATTTTTGATTGTGTATGATTCATCAGTCAACAGTAAAAGAACTCATGATAAACAACATAGAAAGGAGTAAAGATTTTATTTGTATATACAAAATTGCTTACAGCAAGATTTTCCAAATTAACTATGACCCCCACCACAGCAGAGACTCAGAGGTATTGGGGGATACCACAAGAGTATTCCCCATAAATACAAACTTTAGGTGACACTGAAAAAGAAAAAAAAAAAACCCTGATAGAGCACCATGAACCTGAAGGATTTTAATGTGTCTGGATAACTTATAATCTGAATGGATGCTTATGCTGGTGACTTTCCTAGTAAGAGTAGTCGAAGTGGTAACTACCGGTTATTTGCATGCCACCATGCCTTTTCATCAAACTTAATTCCAAAAAAAGCTTTTTTTGTCTAAAGTGACTGATTTTAAATTCACCTATTAAGTCATGCTATTTTTATCTCCATGTTTACATGTGCACTTAAAATAATGTGACTGAATTAAATGTAGACAAGCTGAAATGAGATGCTGGGTATAAATGAAGATTTGATGTTATACTGTGAGTAATTCAGGACATTATATCCACAGCTTAGACATGAGCACAAACCAAAGGTGGTTTGGGGATAAAGGCACTTAACAGCATCACCAATATGAATTATTCCCTTGCTTCCCCAATCAAAATAAATACAACAAGACTGCCCTTTAGCACCCCAAAAAAGTCACAATCTAGTTTCCTACTATCAAAAGAAACGCACTGAATTTAAAGCAAAGGCTGATCAAGCATACAATATTTTAGTATTCAATATGCAGAATTTCTATAATACTGCTTATTTTAAGTTAAATCAAACCAATCAAGATTAAACCATCAATGTTGAAGACCAATCCAACTCAACTAGTCCAGTATACAATGTATTTGTAGACCTACAAATGTGCGAAGAACCTTCTCAGACCACGTACCTGAGACAACATACAGATTGAATACTTTATATGACACCAATAAAGGGGAAAATAAGCATGCTATGACATACTTATGGAAAGTACGATACCAACTTGAAAAATCATTTTATAACACTGGTATTTTAATATGAGATTGTTAATACAATCACGAAGCATCAATAACTACACTTTGAGTTTGTGATGATATGGTTTTGACAGCATTTACATTGGAGTTTGAATGATCATACCATCAGACACTGATTTATCACTAAATGTTTGGATGTCTTGGAGTTAAGTGATAAGTCTCAGCAGTTAACTTCCAGTCAGCTGCTAGAAAGTGAGATGATTTAGACAAATACTCTAAATAAACGAACCATAAATAAGCAGTCAGATGGCCCAAATAAGCAGTCGGATGGCCCAAAAACCAGTATTTTAAACTGAAGGAATTTCTTTTTCCCCCAAACTCAAGGTGTGAGGCCTTTATGCAACATTATATCATTGCAAACTTTTCCAGCTGTTTTAAACTAGCATTCTTCAAAACAAATGTTATTAATAGAGAACTTAATGGGGAAGTTCTGAGAGATATGAATAACTCCATATTCTATTTAATCGCTGAAGCGTCAAGTTTTATAAATTGAGTACATTTTCAAATTTTAGTTGTGCTCTGGTGATATATTTTCCAGATCTTGCTGTACAATGATCAAATTTATGCCTGATTCAAGCATAAACAACAAACAAGCATGACTAAATAAATGTCTACTGTATATCAACCCATAAAAAATAATGAATTGCTTCACCTCAAAAGCAAAAACAAACCAATTACATTATTCCTGGGGCATAAAAGTCAAATAATTTATTTAAAAGCCATTTTCATGGTGATCACTGGCTTGATATATTGTCAAGGCAAGTTATGCCTTACTTGGAACTTTTTTGCGCCACATATAACTACATTTCTCACTAACCCTACATACATGTTTGCCGAAGCATGAACCATAGCTATACTAAACAAAATTGTCGAACACCATTGTTAAAATAAAAAACAAACAAACAAACAAAAAAAAGCACACACCTCTAAATCATATCTAGCGACAAATAAAAATGAATACAAAGTTGAATAAAAAAAAAATTAATCTGGGAGGGAGGGGGGAAAAAGAGCGAGTGTGCACTTGCTTTAGGCCTCAATATCTGTTGTGACAAGGGTATAATACCTGCCCACTCATGTCACCAAGAACACATCAGGCACATGGTCCAGCACATGAAGTCATGGATGGATGAACAAGATTTATATGTCATGATTCATTCATTCATGCTATGTTAAAGGCATGTTATCCAGCAGGAGTTGACCAGGTCATAGTTCATTCAGCAAATCCCTATGGCACAGAGGTTACAAGATGTGTGCTAGGGGCCAAATGTTCTAACAAAAAGTCAGATTTCAAAGGGTGCAATTAAAATAATTCACCTTAAATGCACCTGCATCAATTTTGATTGAAAATAAACCGTAGTAAAATTGGTGCTTGAAATGGTTTTCATTTGGGGGAATATTTATTCTGGGAAAGCTGACCATTCTTTCGTGTTTTTCTCAATTTCTTATAAATTCATACATAACTCGTCCTGTCTGCTGTGAGAAGTGGGTAGAGTTTTAAAACGGCAGTCCCACCACCGCACTGTGTCTTGCTTACTGGTGATGTCGTCACTCTTAACTTTGGCCAGGTAGCTTGCTGTTTTTTTTTTTTTTTTTTAAAAGACCTACATCACGCAACATTTTTTATCTTCAGCTGGGGCATTTCCGTCCGCTTTCTCCATTTCCAAAATTATCCGCTTAAAAACTTCTACAGCTGTCTGTAAGGACAAAAAAAGCAATTGTGCATGACGTTCAAGTGGTTTGCATGATTAAATGCATTCGAGGATTAAAATAATTTACCTGGTTTTCCTTAGCAGATGATTCCATGAATGCAGCTCCCCAAGAGTCAGCTAATTTTTTGCCTTCTTCTGGTTTAATAACTCTGAAAGGTGTGAGAGAGAGAGATTTTAACCATTCATTATAACGTCCTTACTTTATTTTCTACTGAGCTGCTGCACTTACCTTTCCATGTGAAGGTCTTTTTTATTCCCAACAAGAACCGTTGGTACCCTGGAAAAAAGAAATTCCACAATCACATTCTGCTTCATATATGATTATTCAGTCACATGCACAAACTCGCACACTTACTGTATTTTTCCAACCATGTCAAGCAGCTTGTCATGTAGAACCTGAACCACTTCAAAGCTAGCATAAAAAGTAAATGTTTCAGGAGACATAGAGAAAAAAAACACAATAAGTGAAGTTTACTATCAAACAGACCACTTCATAATTTTCTGAGTTCACTACACTAACCATTCACAAAGCACCAACCTTTTCATTGATGTGACAGAGTACACCAGAACATACCCATGTATGTCCATTGAGTGAGACTGTGGGAAAATTGAATACTCATCCTGAAAAATATAAAGAGTGTGCCAAAATAAGCAACGCAGATTTAAAGGAACAAACAAACAAACAAAAAAACCTTAGTAACTAGCAAACTATCATGCCTTTGTCACAAAGAAAGAAATGTGATTATTCCAATATCTGAAATTTGTCATAGTATTCGTTCATTGTCATCTTCTCTGAATGTATTTAATTGCACAAGCTTTAAAATATACCATAATTCTAATTATTGGAATACTTTGCAAGTTAGACGATATGCTGGTTGTGAAAAAGTTTCTGCAATAAAATGTAACCTGCATCCTTTAGTTTTTTTTTATTTTATTAAAATGTTAATAAGCAGATACCTCGGGTAATGCTATATTTATAAATTAGTGCCATCTCGGCATTTTACAAGGGAATTCAAATCTAAATTAAATTATTGGTTACTGCAATTGTACTTTAATAAAAGTTGTATAAAAACCTTCAATTAAATTTTATTTTGGTATCCGCAGATGAAGCGGAGAGACCTAAAAGAAGTCTACGTTCTAATAATTTGTCTACGTTCCTCTAGACAAATATTATACAGTGGTTTGCAGAAGTATTCATGCGCCTTGAACTTTTCCACATGGTTGGCGTTGTAACTAAAATGGAATGAACTTAAAATAGATTTCGCTTGCTCGCATGCACGGGCACAGACCTGAGCCTACACCCGGTCAACTGAAGCATACCAAGATCATAACACTGCACCCAGAGGCTTTTGCAGTGGGCACTATGCATGATGGGTCCAGCCCAGCATGCGCTTCCCTTCTTACCCCGACATGCCCATCAATCTGGTATAGGGTAAATCTGTACTCATCAGACCACGTGACCTTCTGCTTACTCACTAAAACGTGGCTTTTGCATGGTCACACTGCTGTTTAGTCTCAGTCCTGTGATTTAACATTACACCATGGACACTGAAATGTTCTTACTTTCACTATTATTAGCTGTTATTTCTATTGTCAATGTTTCCCCCATGTAATTTCAAGTGATCTCCATTCATTTGTTTTTCTCCTGCAAGCACATTTCTTTCTAAGTTGGTAGTTAAGCACTATTCTTCCAGGTTTTAATATGTTGGAGGGTTCTTATACAAAAATACAATTTAAAATCATCTTAGTTGTTGTCTTTGCTTGACACAAGCTAATAATTTTTTGCACCCAGGCAGTGTACAGGTATTTTGTGTGTTTTGTTAATTTATTACAAAAATAAAGACTAAAATATGGCATTTACATAAGCATTCAGACCCTTTGTTTTAAAAAGCACAATTGCATCCTACTCCTATCAATGGACCTTCCATAGGTTCTCCTGTGCTTAATTTAATTCATAAAAGGGGCACTTCTATATAAATGAAAGAAAGGTTTTGTGTGTACATTGGTCAGAGTTTGTTTTCAATGATATCTTTACATTTCATACATTGGAGGACCAGAAACCAGTCGAAAAAGAATTTGTCTGTATGCGCAGCGCTTGTCCCATCATCCGGAGATCGCTAGTTCAATTCTCAGGTAGTGATTTAGCCTCACGCAGCCGGGAGGCCTAGAGAGAGTTGATTGGCCGAGCTCTCTTAGCTGGATGGGATGGAGGTACTGGATATGACTGTTCATAAATTACATCAAAATGTTGAGTAGAATTTGTGAGCAGTTTTGTGCCAGATTACATTCAGCGGTTTTGTGGATGAATATAGCACTTTTTCCTTTAGGCCTTGTTCACACAGGCGTTAAAATCGAGCTTTTTTCTACCGTTCGTAGCGTCCGGTGGGCGCGGATGAAGCGCCGAGGGTTTTTCTACACATGAGTCAATGAGAGTGTTCACACAGGCTTTGCGTTTGTCTGGCTGCGCGTTTATACGGCGTACAAACAAAAAAAAAAAACGTTGCATGCAGCTTTTTCTTGCCGTTCAAATCCCAACGAACGCAAGGAAAACGTGTCTAGTCCGTTTTCTCCGCGTCCATTTTACGCTTCGGAGGACCGGATATATCCCATGATCCTACATGCTATACATAGGGAAATGCGAAAAAAAAAAGCTAAATAAAATGCTTAAAAAATAAAACTTGCGTGAAAATGTTCACATTTCTTCATAAACCACAAAAAACTTCCTTTAATCCGACATTGTGCAGTCAGAGGGTAAACCCAGTAGCGGCGGCTTTTTTTCCCTCTCTCCCTACATCGCCGTACTATTTTTAAAATATTTTTAATATATTATATAAAAATATAATAATTTAATTAGAATTTTTAAAACAAGAAGACTAATGTCTAATACAGCAAAATGGTCCACATTAAAACGAGGCACCTCAAATAAAACGACAAGTGCTTTCATATCCAGTGCCGACACTGCCCCCACAGGTTAACACACAAACTACAATTTGGGCTGCAGGCTGGCGTTAGACAGAGACAAACAAACGCCGGTGTAGAAGTCAATCGAGCGCCGCTACAAAACGCAACATAAACGTCTAGGACGTTCAGAGCGCGTTCGTTTATCCAAAAATTTTACGCCCGTGTGAACAAGGCCTTAAGTGATGCGCATGGCTATACGCATCACTCAACAGAGGTAATTAACACAATAGTTTACCGTAATGACAGGAACAATATGTAAACTAAATACAAACACGAAACAACACAGTACGGCTCTTTTTTACTCTAAAAAAGGCAAGTAGACCAAAAAAAAAAAAAAAGTAGACCAAGAAAGCTGAATCTTCAATTAAATGTGTATGGACAGATCAATGTATGTGCATTCTTCCGGCGGGAAGTTTAAAACCAGTTTGTCTTATATGTTCCGACACTGTGGTGCTAATAAAAAGCAGGCATGTGGAACACCACTATGAGATAAAACACGGGTCATTAGAGCAAACATATCCGCAGCAGTCTGAGATAAGGGCATGTAAAACACCCAACCCGAGAGCATATTGTTTTGCGCTTAAATGATGTTATGAACATTTATGTGACGGATTTAATAATCTCCTTAAAACAGGAAGAGTATTTGGCTGACGATGAAAGAAGTACTTCTAAACAAGTCTAACAAGGTGTAAGATGATCAACCTTACAAAAAGCTACTTCGTTGAATCAATAATTTATGTGGGCTTCAAATTGAAATAATAATATCACAGATTACAATAAAGCTGATCAGCTTTGTTGTAGCTTTAATCTTTTAACTATTTCTAAAAACTCGTCAATGATGGGGTACTAATGCTTGTCTGTCTATATAAGGTGTGTCAGTGCAAAAAAACAAAGCCATGAGCTTGAGTAAATTATCTGTAGATAGGCAAGACAGGAAAAATTTTACATTAAAAGTTCTCAAGAGTACTCTAGCCTCCATCATTCTTAAATGGTTGAGATTTAGAACAACCAACAGACTACCGAGATCTGGCTGCCCAGCCAAACTGAGTAATTTGGGACAAAAGCGACTAAGAACCCCTAGTGGCACTATAAATGAGATCCAGAGGTTGCCCGTGGAGATAGGAGAGCCTTTTCAGAAAGACAGCCATCAATGCAGCACTCTACCAAACAGACATCTAAGGTAGAGTGGCCAGACAGAAGCCATTCTTCATGAAAAGGAATATGACAAAAAGCACCTGAAAGATTCAGACCATGAGAAACAAAATCAAAATAAAATGTATTTAAATGTAATTTTGTGGAGAAAATCAGGCACTGCAACTCATTAATACCATCCCTACAGTCAATCACAAGCACCATCCATATCGAAGCAAATCAATACTTGTGTATGATTAACCAGTTATACCAAGCAGGGGCTAATGATCCTTTTATATGTAAATTGAAACACAGTCATTAACTGAAACAGCTGTGTAGGATGCTTAAAACTGGGTGAGGAACAGCCAAACTCTACTACTAAGGTGAGGTTGTGGAAGTTTTATGTCACAGATCATACACCAGCACAGGACAATGAGCCCAAACATACAGGCAATGTCATAAAGAACCATCATCTTCAGCGTAGAGAACAACAAGGAGTCCTGGAAGTTATGGTTTGACCGCCACAGAGACCTGATCTCAACATTAGTCTGTCTTGGATTATATGAAGAGATAAGAATTCATGGCAATTCTGGTTTTGCAGGTAAAGGGAGGTCACAACAAATACTCATTTCAAAATGGCGTTCTCTTCTGTTCACTTACTTTCCATTTTGTTAATTGATAAAAATGAGGTACACACAGGCCAATTCATTAGATACACCTGTTCAACTGCTCATTAAAATCACACAAATATCAAAATCACATGGCAGCAACTCAATGCATTTAGGCATGTAGATATGGTCAAGATGATCTGCAACTGAGCATCAGAATGAAGAAAAACGGCTGATATATGTGACTCTGAACATGGCATGGTTGTTGGTGCCAGTTGCTGCTGGTCTAAGTATTTCCAAAAGCTGTTAATTTAATGTAGTAATATATTGTAACAGGAAAGCACCTTAAATGATGATAAAGGTATGGTTTATTTTTTACCTGTCCAGCAGTGTCGACCAGCTGAAGATTAAAGTCTTGCCCATTCACAGACACCATTTTATTAAATGCTACAGCAAAGCAACACAAAAGAGAAATGGGTTAACAAAACAACAAAGATCATACATTCTGAAAGATAGTAAAGTTTCAAATAAATTGCACTGAGTGGGAACGGAACTAGGAAGTTATCACAAAGTATGTCTAAGAACCATGACAGAAAAGTAAAATCATTGACTATAAAGGCTAAAATGTTTGCTCCAAATTTCTGTCTGTAATGCAGTAGACTCTTTGCTTGAACTCTGTTCTACATCTGGGAGCTATGTGCCCAGTGCTTTACATGTCAATTAACAATAACTCTTGTACATCAACCAGGTATTTACAGCATTCAGTATCTTGCTGGGGGTATTTACAGAAGCATAGTTCTGATTTCTTCCTCAAACATTGTCAGATTTGCTAAATGTGACCAAACCTGACTCACTTATTCAGTCTGCAGATGCCACCATCACATTGTATTTATTGCATGACATTTTGCTGGGAAATCCTGCAGTATAGTAGGCTAAAAAGATGATGTATGTATGGATGATGTAAGTGCAATATATCTATTGCAGCGATAAGTTTATTCAGAAGCAGGTAAAATTTATAAACTACACATGTATTTATTTGTCTCATATTAGCCCTAATGATGTTTTTCACTTCAATTTAACCCACTATTTTTCTGTATACTGTAAAACCCGATAAGTTCAGAGTACTCAAAACTTTTGTGGAAACTGATTACCTAAGATTTTTTAAGTAAACATACTTAAAAATTACAATTACACTAAACTTAAATACTTTTATTACACTTTTTTTATTACACTTTAGTTTAGCATATGTAAAGTTTTTGTTTTCAATACTTATTGTTTTTAATTAATTACCACTTATATATTCATATATGAAGAATCATTAACAAATCGTCATCTCACCTTGTTGTCATTAATTTATTGTCTTTGAGGATTATTAAATGAAAATAAGTTAATTTACATGATCGCCCTACATCCCATACCAATTTGGTCAGAATCAAATAGTCACCACCTTGAATGAGTGAATCACCTTTTTCTACCTGTAATATTGACGGTATCTGAGCCGACAAGAATGGCAGTGAGTCATGTCCATGACATGAATTCATCATTTGCGCTATTGATTCAACTCAGGAAGTTATTCAGGATATGATTAAGCATGAAGAAAGAAGTGTTTTTTTTTGTTTTTGTTTTTTTTACAGAGAACTAAAAAGACAAGGATAACGCACATTTGCCTACTTGGGGATCCCCACCCTCTCATGCGTCTACAAATAGCATGTGAAATGTACTGTCAAAAAATAGAACATGTAAGACCATGATTTAAAAAAAATAATGAGGTGAATATATTGAACATACGTAACATAATAGAACTATTTCCAAAACAAACAACAAAAAAAAGCCCTACACATTAAATATATTTATTTAAATTATTAGTTATGTTTGTATGGAAGGGATTGAGTATGTTATTTTCGTATTCAGTTAAAATCTGAGATATGATCCATTCAAAATCACATATATAACATGGGTCAACATGACATATTTTAAACACTACCTAGTTGTACAAAATCTGAAGACAGCACGAGGGCTAAACATTTTCTGCTTATTCTGTAGTTAATTCAAAAAAGCCTTCAAAGAAGAGAAGGAAAAAGAAACTGATGGTTCTGACTAGGGATGAGGGATATTGTGATATCCTATCAATAGTCTGCTATTTTATGTCACAATACAGGTTTTCAGAGACCGTGTTTACATTTATTTACACTAAATCCTTTAAACTGTAAACAGTTAATGTTTGTTGATGTATGTTTGGTATTTTAATGTGTTTTAAAACCTTTTGTCTAATCTACTAAACTGAAAAATAGCAATATATATTTTCTATCAATTGTTATTTTTTATTATAAAATGCAAAAACAAATGCATTTTGTACAATTAATTCTATATAGAGAATTCATTTAAGTATCATACATCATAGAAAAATCATTAACCCACCTAGTCCTACGGTGAGTATACAACTGGGTTATATTGAAAGTTATAATAACTTAATTTAACATTCATCTTTTAACTTTATGATTCATATTGCATTATGAATTTAAGCGAACATATCTATATGGGGATGGGGGGGGGGGGGGGAGATGACCTTGTTCTAAAATACACAGTCCAGTTGACTCCAGTTTGTGTGTGTGTCATTATTCAGGTGGAAATTTACTGTAAGGTTACTATAGTCTCAGATCACATAGCTTATGTCCTTAAAAAAAGGAAAAAGAAGCGGTGATACTCACTGTTTTCAATTGTGGGGTCGTATGCATCTACAAACTGCCCTTCCACGAACTGAATAGTGAGAGAGGATTTTCCTGTTGCAAAAGGGAACAATTCACTTAAACAATTCGAAAGGGTTTTTTTTTAATGTAGCTGGTTAATCGCAATGAAACTGAACATCTTTGGTACACCAGCCAATCTTACACAGGACAGCGGAATCAGCACAACTCTCGCTGTGTGCGCGCGAGGTCATGAACAGGTCCAGTTAGCTAACAAGCTAGTGGCGTTTCACAAAAGCATTAAAGCTTGCAGTAACATTAAGATTTTTTTTGTTGCATTAGCGATTACTTATGAGCTTCTCTGGTAGCTAGAACTAAGAACTCGGTAGACAGCTGCCGAGTTAATTTAATAACTTCAACAATAAAAGACAACACGGCTAAGCCATTATGGCTAGTTAGCTTGCTAATTTCCTAGTTAGCAAATATAGGCCAATACCCATCCCAAGTCAACACTTACCGACTGACCGGTATCCCAAAACAGCGATTTTTCTATATTTTGGTTGAGGCATGCTTTGAAAATAGGACTTGTACGCTGAAATCAAATAACTGGATGTAAATTGTTCGAGAAATTAGCCACACTTTATCGCCACATGCGTATCACGTCACATGACAATAACAAAACTTTTTTTCTTTCGAGCTGCTCCGTTTGCTGGGCCTCACGTTTCAATTGTAACGATAGAATTTAAGAAATAAAATACTCTACGTGCTATCTACACCTCAAATACACGCGTCTAGATAATGTTTTATACAACTGTCTATGCAGCAATTTAAAACTTCTTTTCGTAACGAATGCCGAGAACCGACAAAAAAGCTTATTCACCGAAGTGGTACTTTCGAGTCACTGTCGGAAAACGAGAACTAACAACTGTCGTAAAGCTGAGTTCGGGGCGCACGACACCCCCCCCCCCTCCTCTTCATTACTATCACACACACAGATGCACGCATATCAAGGACACGTACTGTACATCAAAACCAAAAAAATAATAAAACAGTAAGATAAATAAAATATAATTAGGATATTAAGCACTTAAAGACATATGTTTTATATGCCTTTTTTCTTTCTGCTTCTATTTCTTTTCCCCCAGTCTTTATACTTTCTAAAATTCTGTGTCCAGTGTGGCGAGGAGCCAAACAATTTCATTTAGTGCAAATATATATATATATATATATATATATATATATATATATATATATATAGAGAGAGAGAGAGAGAGAGAGAGAGAGAGA
>JAQQZT010000037.1:25322087-25340637 GCA_030068275.1 Clarias platycephalus | reverse complement strand
TGAGGGAGCCCCCTAGTGACGGGGAGGAATTGGCCACGACTAAATTGGGGAGAAAATTGGAAATACCCAAAAAAAAATAATAAAAGAAAAACACATGGAATTTAAAAAGGCGGTACTAACTTTTGAACATGACTGGTTATAAAATGGACATGTTAATGTAATGAACATAGCCGCTTAGAGAAGCAATTTGTATGAAGGCAGTTTAATTTATTTTTGCTAGGGGAAAAGCATTAACTATACCATTATGCCAGCAAACGAAATAACCTGTCAGATCAAGCTGCACATGCTCATGTTTGAGCATATTATATGTACAAGACCTCTGGCACTTTGAAAAGAAGAAAAAGGTGCATTTAGAATTATAATGTTACAGGCCAAAAGCTTAGTCACTTTAATTTAGCAAAATTCTATTCAATTTTGAATTCTAGTTGTAATAAATTATTATGATTATTAATGATGATTATTATTATGTAATGAATTATTGCATTTTCTTATACCTCATAGCCAAGAACACGCCTCCTGCTTGTGCTCCATGGAAGGGTTTTCCATGTCACTTCCACCTCTGATGCTGAAAGACTCTGAACTTTTACACGTGTAGGTGCTCTGGCAGGTTCTGAGATCACAGGACAAACCATAATTACAAATAATTTATAAACATCCTTAATAGTACCCATAATAGTAATATATATAATATGACATCCACCACCCAGGAAAGAGAACTAGCACATGTTTCCTTTGTGACAAGTGAAACCGTGCTCTGTATCTTTACCAATTTTCGGTAATGCAGATGACTAAAGTAACTGTAATTGATAGAGGGTGAAAAATGCCAACTCTCCCACTCCAAAAGCTTAGACAATTGTGCTAAGTTAGCTCCAGCAATGGATGGCTATAAATTCATCATTGGCATTCAAATTCATAATCTGCTGACAATATGGCACTTCTTTTCTTGTGAGCCAATTTTACAAATTTTCCATTGCCCCCTTAAGTTAGGTCAGATAAAGCGGTTTTCTACTCAGACTAAGTTGAAATATAATTTGCTGAATTGTTCAAATGAAAGAGAAAATTCTTTGTTAAATAAAAAAAAACTGTTTGCAGAGTTATATTACATAGATTATTCTCAGGTTAGTTTGATCTGAAAGCAACATCATAAAATAGAAGTGCTAAATATTATTTCATGAGGTAACTAGTACAAAAATCTAAACAGACGGCCTGAGTAATAAATATAACATGACGGTTAGAATAAGCAGTATCTGGTTGATTGGGATTTTTTTTGCCAAAAAAATAAAAATTAAAATGCACCTTCTTCTGCTGAGTAGATTGTGACAACTGGCCCAAAAGGCCCTTCACCCTTGTTGTTGTAGACACCCACTTTGACTTGGAACTTTGAGAATGGCTGGATACTTTCATTCTTGAAGACATATTTGGATGCCTCTGCTGAAGGTACAGCAGCCTGCATCCATCCTGTGGAACCGTATGGTCGAAAAGCCACCACGTAGCCAAAACCTGGGCCATTCTGAAGTTCCTCAGGAACAGGCTACAGCAAAAACATGGATATATACATAAACAGGTTTTGGAAGCGTGGATACAGAATAGAGAATTATTAGAGGTGAGATAAAAAAAAACATTCACACCACTTTCTTATAGTGCCTTACATAAATATTTATACCCCATTTCACAATTTGTAGATAATGCAATCTGGAAAATCCTGAAAATGAAATTAACTTGAATGTATGATACTGTATATTATGAATGTATAAATAATACCCCATAATGTTAATGCGGAATTAAACTCAAAATGGTTATACAATTTATTATTAATCAGTAATCACTACTAAATTGATTATTACAAAATGGGGGGAGAAAATAACATAACTGTGACTCTTCTTCGTGGGTGCTAGCCACCAAAATTCAGTGAGCAGGCAAGGGGGATTTTTGGCTGAAAGCTTTTTGTCAAAAAGATCGGCTTCATGAAGTGTGTCAAGAACTTAGAAAATTGGTCTCATTTATAAAACTAGATATGGAAAAATTTATTTAGAAGCAGTTTGAAATAACATACACTGTCTTTCAGACTTTTCCCAAATCATTAATTTCGTGTAACATGTCAATGCCAGACTAGCTAATCAAGCTTAAGAATGGAAAGGGAATAAAAAACCCCACAACCTTGGTCACAGAAATCCATCCTACAGTACTCATTCAACTTCCCCAGTTCAAACTAACCCCTGTGGAACACCAAAAGTGTCAGAAGGAGAAACAGTCCTATTACTGTGATAGCCTCCAGCATCAAGTAGCACACTGCTCTTCTAGGTCGTTTGCCACAGTCCACTCTTGAATCATGAACAAGCACCCTTCACATCTTGCTAGAGGTGCTCTAATCAGGGTTTTCGGAACCATTCGCTGATCAGAGAAATCAGAACTGGTCGATACAGAGACTGATTGCTGAACATGGGTGTGTGAGTTATTGGGATCTGCCTTTTACAGTGTTCTATTTATTGTGTAGTATTGTTTTTATTATATTTGTATTCATTTTATAGAAGTAAAATAACTATTCTTAACAGCAGTGCACAAATATTAAGATCTGAGAAAGTATCATAAATTTAAAGCTTTATTTACTGGCAACATATGCAACATTTACTGGCAATATTCCATTAAATAATTCCTCTTATTATTTAATGTTGATTATATAGAAAGCATCAAGGGGCTCTGACGAATGCCAAAATGCCTATTTAAAATGTGACTGTCTAACTATACTCACTCCTTTTAACGAAAGGGGTGCACACGGAAGAAGGTTGCGTCAATGATTAACAAATCAAAACTCTGCACCGAACATTTTTAAATAAACGCAGACATAAGTCACTTTGTATTTGGTGAGCCAATCATGGCTACTTATTAGAAAGAACCGAGGACAGGCATTTCATTATAAATATCAGAATGTCTGCAATTTTAGAAGACAGGCTATTCCTCTTATCATCCAGAATGTGTGCAGCCGTGCTGAATAGTCGCTCATGTGCACCGAGCGTTATGGGAACCGCTCTTTATTTTTCTCTTCATTATTATTTTTGTGATAATGGTTTAGTCTTTTAACCCTCTGCAGAGTAAGGCTCAAGATTTTTTTTTTTTGAGTGAAGATCAACTTAAAAGATTTAGCCGCTGCCTTTGTGGATAACTTTTCATGCTCAGCAAATTATTAATAGTACATTGTTCTTAAGGGGAAAATAAGGTTTGCTGTGTTACAACTTTTGGCAGATGTTCCCTCACATGGTTTTGCATATTGCACATTTTTATGTCTTTTAAAGAGACTTGGTAATATTCCCAGACTCGCAACGGAAAGTTGATGTGGCTGTCGACTCGTATTTTGCATTAATCACAATAGTATCGGTTTATGCTATCAACCAGTTCGAGAGACAACCAATCAGTAAAAAGTAAGTGATCGATTGGAGGAGCCTTACATTTCACTTCCACATGACGAGTGCCTTTAAATTCCTTACTCACTATACTGCTGAATAATTTACATGTATACAGGGTCGCGGGGGGCCTGGAGCCTATCCCAGGAAAATTAGGTCACGAAGCAGGGTATATCCTGGACATGGTGCCAATCCATCGCAGGTCACACACTCATTTGCACACTATGGGCCTTATCAAGAGCGACTAACATTTTTCTCTCATTATACTGTACATCTGAGCAGTTGAGGGTTAAGGGCCTTGTTCAAGGGCCCAACAGTGGCAACCTGGTGGTCGTGAAGTTTGAACCTGAGACCTTCCGAACCGTAGTCCAATGCCTTAACCACTGAGCTACCCCTGACCCTGGACTGTGGGAGAAAACCAGAGTACCAGAGGAAACCAACCAAGGACGGGGAGACCATGCAAACTCCATGCACACAGAGGCGTGAATCGAACCTGGCCGGGAATCGAACCCGGACCCTGGAGGCTCCAACAGTGCTAACCATTAAGCCATCGTGCTATCCCTTCAAATTCCTCTCTCATCCAAATTCTGTATTACTAGTTCAGCTCATGCACTCAGAAAAATTCTGTTATTTTGCATCATTGACTAACTGAGGCACTGTAGGTAATGTCACAGACAGCACCAGCTCATACAATCTTACACAAGTTTCATCTATCCCTTCGGGCACTGCATCCCCCCACCGACCTAAACCCCACCCCCACTCCCCTGACACAAAATTGAAGGCTCCATTGGAATGCAAACCCATGATTTGATCTCAGGCTGGTCAGGGTACTGAAATGATTAGTGGCTCCAAGTTTCATCTCTTTGCACGGTCTCAACCTATAATTGAAAAAACCACAAAACCCAGTGCCATGTAAAAATTCCCCCACGTGAATTTAAGAAAGTCTTCAGCAAAGACAAAGACAAATGACTACTGCCACAATGCTCCATCTGTGCTATTGAGCTCTTATTGAGACCTATGCCTCCTCATAACCGCATTTACCTTTTTTCACAGTGAACATTGAGAAAAAGGGGATGAATACTTATGCAAGTACACCATCTTTTAGTCATGGATTTTTTCTGCTTTTATTTTCCTGTAAAATAATTTTCACAAAGTCTTCTTGATTTTATCATTTTTTTAAGTATTATCATACAGTAGGCTTAAAATGTAAGCAATAATGTATTCATATAATATGTCAGACACGAGTAAAAAGATATTTATGCAAACCTGCTGATGTTCTTCTCTTAAATGACTAAATGTGAATGTAATCAAGCACTTTGCAAAATGTCCTGCTGAGGAAATAAGCTACTTTTATAAGCAGCAATTCCCCCAAATATGCCAATCATCCAGAACCACATACAAGTTTATCATGTTTGTGCAGCGTATGTTTGTGCATAGAATAAAATAAAAACAACTAATTTATTGCAGCAGTAATTATTATCCTTTTCTTTACTTGTCACCAGGAGTGTAATGGTACACACATTCAAATTCGTATCTTTCAGTACAGGGCATTCAGTTCAGTGTGCATTGTGATCCGAGTGAATACAATCTACCTTTAACTAATGCTAGGAGAGTTTCGCCATTAATTTGGTTAATTGAAATTAATGGAACTGGCAGCACAGTGCTAAGGACGTAGCACAAAACCGTACAATTAAGCAACATCACACAAGAGGGAGTGCTGTTGTACTGAATATCAGGTCAGTTGAAATCATCACACCAGGAAGGGGTAAATACACTTTCACAGTACTGTACACACACAGAGATGTTATAGTAGTGATTTTACCTCCCATGTGATAACTAATTCTGACCGGCTTCCACCTCCTCCACTCACATTAGCTGGTGTGACCTTGGGGACTAAAAGAAAACAGGTAAAAAAAAAATTAACACTTAATAGAGCTAAGGGCCTGTCAGTTTAACTATTTCAACAACTGTTGGTAACATAGGTAACTGTAAATTACCGAACATTGTACAAACATTTGAAACAACCGAAGACTTTCTCAATTAGATTCTGTAAAAAAAAGCATAGTGTACGAAATGTTTGCAAAGAGGGTGGTCCTATCCCAAATCCTTGGTATGTGCACATAGGAGCCAGTCATCAAAATATGGCAAATTATGAATGCAAAGCCTTGGAGGGTAAGCCGTAATAATGCAGGTGTTTCCGATCAATGGAGAAGGTAAATGGAGGACAGTAAATGAAGGTGACACAGATCCATAGATGTAAACTGGCCTTGAACAAGAAACTACGATAAATAAAATCCCATATTTTAAACTGTGGGCTCTACCTTTGTGATTTTATTATGGTCTGAATCAAACAAAGCCTTAAATCAGAATAAATATTTTTGCACAAATATAATCAATCATCCAATAAAACCTAAGTGGTGGATGAAGAGCAGTTAGACAGGAGGCTCTCTCTTTGTTAGGACTGCTTAAGGCAGACAGGACCTTTCCCTGGGTACAGAGATATGGAACTAGTAAACTAAAGTTGCCAATCAAATCATCTATTGGTATATGTAGCTTTTGTTATTTCAAAAGCTGTATCCTTCCTTCCAGGACCTCTTTATTGAGAGGTATACTGAAGATTGGATAAATTCCTTCACTGCTTGTTGTGCAATACTTTAAGGTGTCAGCAGGGTGTGCATTCAGGATATTCCAGTAGATGTGCTGCATTTTTAGTAGGTGCAGCTATAAATGAAATATTTGCTCTGTGAAATCCTGAATGAATTTTATGGGGTGTATAGCACCATCCAGCTGATCTAAAAATATCATAGTATTAGAAGATTTATTCAGAGTGGCTGCTATGAATACTATAGACTCTGTTTGGAATGCTTCAGACGGTGTTGATGGTGGAGTTGGTTCAATTTCTAGGTCACTATCAACCTGTGTCAAATTCCTGATGTGTCTGTAGTCTCTCATCTTCTAATAAGGAATGAGGAGGATGACTGGTGACTGGTGATATGAAAGAGGGCCCATTCAAAAAGCACACTTTGAGTGGTCTTGTCCACAAGATTGACATTTACTGCATGAACCGAATTCCTACAACGCTGGTGAATAATAATAAATGCATATACTGTAATCAACACACAATATTATTCTATGTCTTTTACTTTTCATTTGTGCTGTGGTAAACCAAAAAGTGACATGCCAGAATCAACAGGTGCATAGAACCACTATAACTGGGATGTTTACACAAAACTACTGTAGGGTTTAAATCACTTACATGTTTCCTTAGTCCTTACTTGCTTGGAGGGCTTGCTGGGCTCACCTGTACCCAGTTCATTGATTGCCACTACTCGAAACTCATACTCTACCCACGGGCTGAGCTCGATAGCTGTAGCTGTCAGACGGCGACCCCCTACTTCTTCCGGCACTACAAATAAAATACATATGTTACTGTGTTACTGGATGTGTTACTGAATAAATTACAAGTACTATACATGCTCAAATAAAATACTACAAAATACATGTCGTCTGCCCACTAAACGTGACACAGTTTTTAATGCTGTATAGGGGAAGTGATGTTACAAAAACATTTTTGATTAAATAAAGATTATTTACCAAAGTACATCTATGCTTTCAGAAAAAAAAATCAAATTTAATACAAAATGAATTACAGCTAAGGCACATCTGTGCTTCCCAATAAAGGTTCTGTGAAGATTTGGTCAAATTCCCATGAACGATTTCGGATGAGGTGCGGATAGCAGATTTGTCAGTCTTCCGTTTCGCGTCACCTGCCTGTGAAGCACAGGCAACACATAGGAATCACTATCCGTCTGGCTTCAGCGTTCTCATCTTCCATTATCACACTTTTCTTCTATCTCAATACTCAAATAGGAAAGATGAATGTGCACGAGCTAGTTCATTTTCTAATAACCTATTTCCCCCTGTACAGCAATAAAAATGTACAGTAGCATATTCAGTGTGCAGGTGATACACTTTCCTTGGAAGCCTCTCAGCTATGCATTTTTTTAATTGTCATTTTTGTTCTCTTGAAAAATCACATTTACTGGAAAATGTGCATAGGAGATGGACAAATCTGTGAAGGTTTGGTCAAATTTACATGAATGGTTATGGATAGAAGGAAAGCGTGACAACAGAAGACAACGCCACTGCTGACGTGAGACAATGAATAGTCATCCCTACAGTATGTGTCGCCTATGCTTAGCAGACAGGTGGCAATGCATTTGCTTGAGATTAATGTAAGTATACACATTTTGTGTATTGTAGGGACAGCTACAGTAAGTTCAAAATTCTCTAGATCAGTTACTATAACAAAGCTGCTTGTCAAAAGTAATATAAATATTACTAATTAATGTTAATTAATTAATGGTTATTTTAAATGTGTATCCAAACTGTAGTTTATTTTTCTACTCTTTTCATCTTCGTTTACTTCCTTCCTTCCTTTTTCCATCCATCATTGCATCAATTGTTCATTCATTCATAATCAGCAAATGCTTTATGCTGGTAACAGTCTTGGTTTGTCTAAGTCTTTTTTCAAGGCTATGCATAACAGAATATTCACATAAACTGTAGGTAACAGCATCTATAATAGGGCAGTGTATTCCGGCTGGATACGTGAAAAAAACAACATTTTTTCACGCTGAACAGTACATTTGACAAATAACTAAATCTAAATAAACTGGGTAAACAGGACTAATTAAAATCAATCGATATCAAAATATCCATAAAAATAATCAAATCTTATACTAAAGCATAATGTAGCAATATTTCACACTCTGTATAGTGCACTTCTCGCGTAGCCTGAATCAGCCAAGCAATGATGTATGGCCTGGATGATAAAAAAAGGCACCCTATACCATTTGTCATATTTAAGTTGATGCTTATTTTCATTAATTCAACACAACGGTTGAAGGATAACCATACTGATAACAAACCCTGGTCAGAATGTGCATCAAACTTAAAAATTACTTGACTGTAGGGGACTCAGAGGAGGAAAGAAAGAGTGCTGATTGGATCAGATTTAATCTGATTAGGAGCCCTACCTGTCCTGACAGCTTGCCAGCCGAGTGAGAAGGGGGTTCTAGCCTGGATAACGTAGGCTGTAATTGGACTGTGATTATCGGGTCCAGGCTTCCAAGAGAGAGTGGCTCTGCAATCTGTGAGTTCTTCCACATGGATGCTGGTAGGAGGGCCAGGAGGACCTGAAGAAAAAATGGCATACACACTCATGCTCACTTGGTAATGCTGTACTGACCAACAAATTAACAAAAAAATCTGTGACACACCCACCTATACTAGTAAAACTTCCCTAAATATTTTGGTGTGTTTATTTACTTTAATTACACAGATGACACAAGTTAGAGCTACCTTTTCTCATTAGCCCAGGTATGTGGTGCAGCAGTGTGTCATCAGTTTTATGAATTATTTGTGAACCAGCTAATAGAAAAGTCTATTCTTCCAAATAAATATTAACTAAAAAACATATTACAATTATCTAAACTATTATACAGTATTTACTATATTAATCTTAAGACAGCAATGGAAACTTGACGTAATAAAAATCGTATAGAGGAAAAGAAGGCAGCCTCAAGTGTTCCGGATCTAATGTAAGATGTTCAGTATCAAATATTTATGTCTAAATATATGTTTATTAATTAGATTACATGTCCTAAATTATGAGTCGAACTAAACTCTTTGTAGAAGTAGAATTGGTCCACTGTGGTATAATCATACAGCATAGGTTTGAATGTCACCTCTGACAATCAGGTCCGTGGCAATGGAGCTGCTGTCCACCTTGGTCTGCACTGCACACGTGTACTTTCCTGCATGTTTCATCTGAATATTACGAATCATGATGTCTCCAGAAGAATGCTGAGGACAGACAGTAATATCATTTACAGAACACTCATCACTTTTCTCTCTGTATGTATTAAATCCCAGAGCAACACAAAAGCTATTCTGCTAACACAAATTAATGCAAATTAACGCTTGGCACGAATTTAACTCGTGTACACACAGCATTTGCGACCAACTCAAACTTGTAAATTAGGCTTGTGTCATAAGAAAAGGAAATTGGACAGTTACCGTCTTGATCTTTGATCTTTTGAGGAATTAATTAAAACAGATTCATTAGACCTGCTTGAATGAGTATTTTCCTAATTATGTAAAAAAAAAGTCTGTTCGTCATTAGCTTACTAACATTATACATGAAAAATAATGTTACCTGCAATGCATATTATTTTTCTTTCATCTAATTTTAGGCATTAATTTTAAATATATTAGCATTTTTAGAGAGAGAGAATGATCATTAATATTCACTCAGCCTCTTTCACAGGAACACCTCTATGCTTGCTAATTTATGCAATCATCCAATCAGCCAATCATGTGCCAGCAGCATGATGCATAAAGTGATGTGGATATGGGTCAAGAGCTTCAGTTAATGTTCACTTCAAATAAAATGGAGAAAAATGGTCACCCTGGTTTAGTTACTATACTGTACCCTTCCTCAAGGCTTTGTCAGAATTGCCCCTAGTGGCACACAGATTTTGGCCCTTTTCTTTGTTTTTGTGATCAGGCACTTACAGTATGTTGAAATGTTAGTCCATGGTTTTAATTTCTGATCCACTCAGTAAGGATTCTTATATAAGCTTCTTCCACCTCTGCCAATCTTCCTTCGTTGCTGATGTTCAATATTAAAGTCTACATCAACACTTACTCTGTGCCTATGCGTCCAATTCATGACAGAATACAAGACCGTAGGGGATGTAGGGGATGATCTATCACCTCCAACTTCACAGGCATTCAGTTTGTGATCTGGTGGCAAGCTGGCAACAATGTGGAGCGCACAAGCGATATGCCCTTCAGCATATAGCTCAAAGGTGCTCAGTGTGAAGAGGCTCCCCATACAAAGTGCCAAGCAATCACCGATAGTTCAGAGCACTTCTGTTTAACCACATGGCACAGAAAAATATTCATGACACAGAGCAAAAACTATATACCATCCAGCAAGAACTGCCATATAGCTGCAAATTTGCCTAGGTGTGTTCCCAACACAATATGCTGTTGACTGGATGCTGGAACTACAGGAACAAGGATTGCCGTTCAGCTAACTATAGATGGAGGGTGACAGGGAGACCTCCCATGGCTCACCCTGAGTTTTTCTGAATCCTGCTATGCTAGAACCCTGCCCTGCTATGGTAGAATCCTACCGCGTTAAGTCCTGTTTCCTATGATAGCCCTGAGCAAAAGAGTTAGTCCATAGATTTTCCCTGTACGCTCGGATCTTTGCTATCTTCCCTGATATACCTATTCTGCTTTTATGTGAACCTTGTTCTCCTCTACCTAAATTATGCCCAGAGAACCCAGAATTAAGCCACAGAGACCCAGAAACAGACCCTGCTCCGTCCAATGCAGAACCATGCCCTGCTTGATGACATTTAATACCAGAGACCCATACCCTACTCCATGGCATGCTGTGCTCAGATAATACCATGCTGTGTCTGAATTATACCAAGCACTGCCTGACATATACAACATTCTGCCCGAGGTATACCCTGCACTGTCTAAGCCTAGCTCAGCAGATGATGCCGATGATGTCCTCTTCCACCGCCTTGTTTCAAATATATGCTGTGTTCCCTCACCTGCCAGGCTTTGAGGACACAGGCCCTGGCGCACACCCCAGCATTCAAAAGTTGCATGGTTTACTTTCCATCTGGTCTAATAATGGTGAGATGGACAACCTAGTAGCCAGATTATCTGTTTATTTTTTTATGTGAATGATTACAAAATCAGTACAGCCTTTATCTGTACTGTAAATTGTGTTAATTTTCTTATTTATTTCAGATGATTGCTGTGTAGAAAGTGAAGCTGCTTCGTGTGTTTGTGTGGAGCTTGAGGACACTTGCATTGCGTCGGCAGTACTGTTACTGGTAAGTATAGAGCCAAAATCTCAGTGTGACAAATGATTTCAGAAAGAGTGGCTGTTTAACCACAGTCTGAGGTTGTCATCTATGTTTTTTTTCCACATCCAGCATAAAATTATAACTCACTACGTGCACAGAGAACACCAAAACACCCAATTCCACAACATGTACACCATATCCAGAGCTCTAACAAAACAGATTACACCAAACTATTTGGTTGGAGCCCGTTAAAGGTATGAGATCACCCAAATGAGGATGGGTTCCCTTTTAGGTCTGGTTCTTCTCAAGGTTTCTTCCTCATATCAGTGTTTTCTGTGGCTTGCTCATTAGGAATAAACATCTGAATCTATAAATGTATCCTAAATGTATATAAATTTATATCTAGAATTTTTATTTCTTTAAAGATGCTTTGTGACAATATCCATTGTAAAAAGCATTATACAAAGAAAATTAATTGAATGACCAATCCAGTAATTTACCCTGGCTCTTTCTCAACAACGTGTTTTAGTCTGCAGACCTCGATATTTTTTTATTCTTTTTTTAAACACTATTTTGTGTAAACCATAAAGATTGTTACTGTATGTGGGAAAATCCCAAATAAGTGGTTACTAAAATACTCATACCAGCCCATCTGGCACTAACAACCATGACATACTGTAGAGATCACATTTTTCTCAATTCTGATGGCTGATGTGAATATTAACCGAAACTCTTGACCTATATCTGCATGACTTTAAGCTTTGTGCTGCTGCAACTTGATTAGCTGATTGGATAACTGCACAAATGAGGTGTTCTTAAAAATGGATGATGGTGGAAAGATGGTGAGTATAAATTGATGTCAGTTCACCCATAGTTCTTTAAATGCCTATTATAGTCCTTGGTCAGAGCCATGATGATGAATCTCACAAGGCAAAGCTGGAAGAAACACAGTCCATGTGACTAATTAGGTAAAACAATTAAATTTGCTAGGGATCATAAAGATTGGACTTTGGAGCAATAGAAAAAGGTCAAGTGGTCTGGTTGACTCGATTGATCAGATTGGAATGATAGGATCCAGATTGGCCCCTTTTCTGTACACGTTATGGTATGAAGCACATGAAGCGACGCACCCCTCAAGCGTTGTGGTCATTGTACAAGCCTCTGGAGGCAATGTAATGATCTGGGGTTGCTTCTGTTGGTCAGGCCTAGGCTCAGCAAAGTTATAAAAAAAAGTTTGAAAAAATTTCAGCTGACTACCTGAATGTACTGAGTGACCTGGTTAACATATCTATAAACTTTTTCTTCACTGTAAGGCATATTCCAGGATTTAAATTGTGAAAGTGTGGTTCGTGAAACATGAGGGATCATTTTTACACATGAATTTGCCACCACACTGTGCACTGTAATCAAAGCTAATGGTGGTTAAAGGTGAAGGACTTTTTTGGCCAGACAGTGTATATCCAATCTAGGACCACATATGAAAGTGACTCAGGTCTGATCTGAAGAACATCAGATTTGTGCTTACAGACCGGCCAGGATTCACATCCGTGCCACATTAGCTTAAAAAAATGGATTTTGGAGGACAATGGAGAAAGTAGTCAGTGAAGTGTGCATTTGTAACATTTCAAAGAACAGATGCTGTGGCTTATAATGTGAATATAGCCTTAATCTGGTTTGGCCATTTTTTTTTTTTTTTTAAATAATGCTTAAAAGCACACTTGATGTTACATTAAGTGACTGGGCTTCCTTTAAATAATCAATAGTGCTTTAAACTGGGTGTGCACACTTTTTTCTTATTCATGACTTCTCCAGGATTGAGTGAGTGTACATATTCAGAGAAACTTGTATTGTATTCAGCCAGTGTTAAAATTCAAACATAAAAAGCCATAAAAACATGATAGCCAGAATTAGTTAACATTCTCAGGAAATATTTGTGCCCCCACTTAGGCCCTTCCCACAAAAAAAAAAGAAAATAGTAAAAAAAGGGGTCTAGGAATTCTATGTATATAACTTTCGCTAATACAGTACTTAAACTGAAACTGATTTCTGTTTTTTACAGATTTTTTCATGATTTTTTGGTACGTGATTTTTTGTCGCCAGCCTGCATGCCAGCTGGACACTGCCACCAGACCTGCACGTACACACCTTCACTACTTTCCTTCCCTTCCTCCTTAAACCCTTTTCCTCCCCCATTTTCAAAATACATTTTACCCATTTCTTGTAAGACCTCGTCTCGTGTCCGCGTTAAATCTGTTATAATATTTACATACTCACTCAAATCTTGGGGCAATTTACAGTATTAAGTTCACCAACTGGCATACTGTATTGTGGGATATGGGAGACCAGGATGGAAGATCACAATTTTCTCTGGTTCTTTCCGAGTAAAAAGAGCCATAAATGAGGCTTGCCTGCTAGCAGTAGGAAAGCTCTTCTTTAGTGCATGAAAAGTCCTTAATGTAACATTATCCCATTTAAAAACTTTTTTCCCTTTTTTATATTTTCCCCCCTATTCCTCTTACACCATCTAATGGTAATGATATTTTACCATCACAGAATTTAAACATCTATATCTGCTGCAGGGGCTGAACCCTCCATTTGTCATTTCCAAAATGAAAAAGCTATCTGCTATAAAGATAAATGACTCTAGGTACTTGAGTTCAAGAGCGTCTTTAAAAATTAACACTGCAGTCTGATGCCACTGGTATTCCCAAGAATGAAGGTAACAGCAAGTAATTAGAAAGAGGTACTTTGGATAGTATGTCTTTACTCTGGAAAAGTATTGATGAAGTACCTTCACAGAAAAAAAAGTGGTTGTCTATATTTTACATGTGCAATGACATTTTTATATCATGCATATTTTCACACTAATGTTATGTCCCAGTATGTTAACAGAAACCTATGTACATTTATTTGTTGACTACCGTATAATAATTGGCCTTCATGGTGAGCTCATTACAAGTCCACTGCATGAATCTTGAGTAGTCAACATGGTGTACTTCACCAGTTGGTGCTATACTGTACATTTACGTACATATCACATAGAGAAAAGTGCAGAGGTCACTGTAGTGCAGACAATTTAAAAATGTTCGTTGAAAAATATCTTGTAGCAAACACACAGACAAGCACATGGAAACAAATGTTCAGATACAGTACACAGAACAATCAGAAAGATTTATCTTAGCCAGTGATATATAAATAGACTCCTCTAAAATGAGCTTCTTGTGAATCTAATTAGTAACAGTGATAACTTATTAAACCCTATTACTCTAAGGACTGAGTCTGCCAGCTTAAAAGTCAGGTACAGAGATGGGCTGATAATGACTCCCATGCATGAATAAAAATATTTTACAGCCTTCAGCTGCATAGCACATTTACAACTTGATTATTTTCCAATTAAGTTGTGCGTGAAACGTCTGCTGCTTACCTAGTATATTCAGCCTTGAAGATTAAGCATATGATAACACACAATTCCCAAAGTAAATTATACTCAAGCTATTGTACTTGTAACGACTCATTGGTAAGAATCATACAGTATGGCCAAAATCTACATGGCCAAAATATGTGGACACCTGATTATCACACTCACATTTCAGCCTTCCCCAAACCTTTGGATCATACAATTGTGCCTTTATGTGCTGTAGCATTACAATTTCACTTCATTAGAACTAAAAGTGTAGCCCATGCTTCAGCATGACAATGCGCTGTGCACAAAGTAAAGTCCTTGAAGACATGTTCTGCCAAAGTGGGGTGGGAAGATCTCAAATGCCTGCACAAAAACCCTGACCTTAACCTATATAATATAACGTACTACCTCACTAATGTGCTTCTGCCTGAATGTGAAGTTCTTATAGCTAAACTATAAAATCTAGTGTAAAGTCTTTAGAGATGAGTGCCAGTCATAATAACAGCAAAGGAGACTAAATTTGAAATCGGATATTCAAAAAGCACATATGAATGTGCTGGTCAGGTAACTACCATTTTTTTTTTTTTTTAGCAATATAGGGTATCTGATGCTTTATACACAATTGAGAAAATAAATAGACCCCCAACATAGACTGGGCCATAAAACCAGGCAGATAGATAAATCAGGGTAAGAAGCAGTGGTGGACAGTAACAAGATCATTTTTTTTTAAGAATATGCACTTTTAAAGATAAATTTTGAAGAATTTATTACTTTTACTCCACTACATTTTAAAGTTACTGTATATATCATAATTTCTACTCCACTACATTGTGCATTTCTTCTTACGTATGGGTGGAAAAAACTATTTGCAAGCACACCATTTGGGGTAACAGCCCCATGTTTCCATTACCTACTGTAGCTTGTTGTTTTACCTTCGTTTAATCTTATTTCATGTGGTGACATGAACAGCCTTTTCAGTAAGTATATCAAGCACAATTGGAATAAAAACATTAGAGCCACAATAAATCCTACTACTACAAACTACTACAACAACAACAACATCATACTGTTTTTATTCTGATACTTAAGTACTTTTGAAGGTAAGTTCCTTTGTACTTTTACTCAAGTGGAAATGGAAATAAAGGACTACTTTTACTGGATTAATAATTTCTCTAGGGTATATTTACTTTTACTCAAGTACACAATATGTGTACTTCATGCACCACTGATAAGAATGGAAGTGCGTAATGTGATTTTGTGTAGTCGCGTAGTGTTATGATCTGAGGTTGCTTCATTTGGTCGAGCCTACGCTCAGCAACATTACAGTATGTAGCAATAAAATAATGTCAGCTGACTACCTGGATATACTAATTTAATCCCATCAATAATTTTTCCCCTGATTAATTCCATCACTCAAATGTGTCAAATTGAAACAGTGTTTCATAGATTAATTTTCATGTGCCACCACATTACATATTATAATCCAAGCTAAAGGCAGTCAAACAAAACATTAAAGTGTGTGACTTTTCGGTCAGCCCCTGTAGTTAAGTTATAGCTATTCTTCCAAATAAAATAATAAATGATAATAATAAATGATAAGTTCAGTATATGTAGGATGTAGAGGCCAGTTCTGTGTAGAACAATGTATTGCCTCTTGTAACATTAATAAAAGGCACAAATACTAATCAAGTGATATACAGAATGGGTCAATACTTACACTACCAACTTTTTCAAAGTATACTCCATGGTTGCCAAAATGGATAAGCTGCTCGTTGAAGAACCACGTAAACTTGAGCTCCAGTGAGGGGTCATGGGTCACCTGACAGGGCAAAACAATGCTCTCACCCACTGTAACATCCAATGTTGAGGGAAGGGTAGTGATTATCGTGGCCTCTGTAACATTCAAGCAGAGTTCAGAATTCTGTTTAAGAAGAGATAAGAATGTCATTATACTGAATACAATAAAATTTTAGCATGGCATCTCTCTTATAAAAGACCAGGAAAGAAGGAATTAAGGGTGCAAATATGTACAAGCAATGCAATAAATAATGAGCCAAATACGAATGTAAATAAAGTTATAAAGAGTAGCATTTTGTGATGTGCAATAAACTTTATAAATATACATATTTACAACAGTTGTTCGAAAGTGAGGGAAGTGATGGAGGTGTGATGTGCACTTGACTTTACAAATTTACATTTAAAGAGATGTTAGATATTAGATGGTTGTGTATGTACTGTAGATGTATGTGATGGAGGCTACAGCTTTGGGAAAGAAGCTGATTCTTTGCCTATTACAACAAGATCTTATTGACCTGAATTGTATGTCTGAGGGTAACGGTTCAAACAGGGAGTGGTCGGGATGTACAGATGTATGTTGTCTCTTTTAATGCTGCTAGCCTTCTTTCTTAGTCAGGAAGCTTACATAGTGTCCAAACTCAGGCCTTATGTCCCAACAATGCATTAAGCAGCCTTCACCATGCAATGCAAGTCCTTTTGAATGGCAGCTGTGCAGATGGCATTCCACTGAATTGTGCAGTTTGTTAGAATGATTTTGATGATCATCATGTAGAATTTTACCAGCATTTTCTGTTGCAACTCTGCCTCTACCTAAAGCCTTAGCTGGGGCTTTTTCACCTGGTGTGAAGTGCAGAAGATACATGCCAATTGTTTAGAAACAATTCTATGAGCCTTTTAGCTGTCCATTGTCTACAGAAAAAGGACATCTTAGAAATTTCTTGAAGTTGCTGTGTCTACTGTAAACGGCTGGTATGGATCTGCAATGTACACTTGGTGAAAAAGGCACAACAAAAACTTCAGACTTACAGTACAACTCTGAATACTGTCATCTGCAGAAATTTTCAGATAACTCTACACTTGGGGGATGTGTTAACGGCGGTCGGAAAGAAGAATACAGAGGCCAGATGGACAGTTTTTTTGGACTGGTGAAGAGCAACAACCTAGTCCTAAATGTGGCCAAGACCTACGAGATGGTTGTAGACCTCAGGAGGAACATGACTACACCAACACAGTCTACACTGAAGAGGTTTGGAGCTGGTGGAGAGCTACAGATACCTTGGAGTTCACATTAACAACAGATTGGACTGGAAATGCAACACAAATGCTGTGTTCTTGAGAAAGCTCAGATTCTTTATTGTCTGTAGCAAAATTTTGCAGATCTTTTATCAGTCTATTGTTGCAAGTGGAATATTCTTTGCTGCTATCTATTGGAGCAGCAGCATCAGAAGCAGTGACATCAGGAAAATCAACAAAATCATCAATATGACTAGCTCAATATTAGGGACTCCGCTGGAGTGCTTTGAAATTGGTAGTGGAGTGAAGGATGCTACACAAACTGTTAACCATGATGGGAACACCTCATATCCCCTCCACAACCTTTTGGCTAAACAGTGGAGCACTTTCAGCAAGAGAATACTTAAGCTCTGCTGTGACAAAGAATGCTAATACAGGATGTCTTTCCTGCTGACTGCAATTAGACTTCACAATAACTCTGCCCTGTGTCAGGAAAAGAATCTCCTTCACTGACATCACCACTATAAATAGCGTCATTTACATTCTGTTCTGTTCTATATTTAGTAACCGTAATAATAATCTCTTAAGATCCCATCAATGCACCATAATCAGTCTCTTAAGTTGTCAACCTAATTGCACTGATATGCTCATGTACTTTCCTTCTCTCCTTTTGTTAATATTACAACTTGCTGGTGGATTTTATGTACAGTAACATAAACTCTTGTATGCAAAATCATCATGTACATATACTTAGCAAAAAAAGAAACGCCCCTTTTTCAGGACTGTGTATTTCAACAATAATGTTGTAAAAATCCAAATAA
>JAQQZT010000037.1:25310060-25321987 GCA_030068275.1 Clarias platycephalus | reverse complement strand
ATATTTACACATTAAGTTTACTGAAAGGAAAAACAGTTGAAAGTCAGAGGACGTTTCTTTTTTTGCTGAGTATATAAACAATATATTCTTATTATACATCTTATTATATTCATATTATTTTGCAAGCCATTTCTTTCTTTCTTTTTGTGGTGAACATAGTTGCAAATAATTATAAATGCACAGGTTGGTGAAAGTCTTTGTGGAGTACTTTTTTTTTCCTGAAATAGTATTTCCATATATTTTCAGGAGTTCAGGTTGATTGTATAAAAAAAGCATGAAATCAATGACAAATGAGAAATGCATTTTTGAGTTACTCTCCACAGCTGCAATATATAAAAGGGCTCACTACTCAGTGTCAAGTATAACAAAGACAGTGCTAATGAGCCTACTGCAAAGTAATCAGTGAGACAATGGACAGAAGCTTCATGTCAGAGTCATAGCTTCCCTGAAAAGGACCACTCACAATTTATAAAAGCCACCAGTTCTAGAAGGGTGAGTTTTCTTAACCAAGGGACAAGGCAAGAGATTGTGTGTGAATGATGATTTTAAAATACATACATACATTTACTCTGTAGTAAAAACTATTTCTACCTCATGAGGGTGCTGTGTGCATGTTTCAACAAAATTTCACCTGGAATAAATTATGCATGGCAGACAATGCCCCTGAGACAAGCCTAAATTCGCACAGCCAGAATCAGGCTTTCAATCTAGGGTTGAAGATTCGTCTCCTATTATAGGTCCCCGACATAATGAAACAATCTCACTCAATCTCTTTTCTTCTCCTGATATGAGATGGTAAAGGCGACATTATCAGGAATGGGCTATCAGTGTTTTGTGACCAACACAATGAGGAAGCATCACTAGTTTTATTTTGAGGAAGAGAGCTCACTCCAACTGTCTGTCACAACAGCATAATAGGTGACACTGCAGTGAAGTCCACTGTTCGACTGTCACTTCTTAAAGATGGATGTGTAGCCATTGCCCAGGAAAAGAAGAATGCACATCAAAAAGGACAAGGGAGAATGTTGCTGAAGTTTACCAGTAGGTGATCCATCTTTTCCTGTCCTAGTGGCTTTTCATCTCTACTTTGTAATTTCTTTTCCACTGAAAATATTTGTTACACTAGTCTAGTCAGAGGACTTGGCTTCCCTCGACACTTTTGTGGATTTCTGGTCCAGGGACATAATCTGCGTGGACAGATGACTTCTGGCATTACCTTCTCATGCCAATCCGAGCTGCTGAGCCAACTATGGCACACATGGTCTCATTACCCAATTCCCCTACCATTTGTGACTCTATGGTTAACTTTTGATTTTCAAAGTTGACCATTTTGCCAGCCTTCTTCATCATAATTTGACTACAAGTCACTGTTACAGGGTGTTATTACACCAGGAGGAATCAAAGAGAGTGGAAGTATCTTTTGTTGCTCACTGTGGGCAGCTCAGATAAGAGGAACAGATTGAACTACTTTATCACAGAGGGCAAAAGCTCAAAAGCTGCAAGTGACAGCAAAAAAAAGAAAAAAGAAAACACCATAATCATGACAAATAGAAATGATGCCAGGAGAATGTTTACAAGCCATAAACCATACAAGCCATAAAAATGCTCCACAAGTTCATCTGAGTTACAAACACATTGACTGGCAGGTCATTATTTTTATTTAAAATCATATATTCACATATTAATTGCTTTATTCTTAATAAAATATTATTGTTATTATTTGACATACAGTAATACCAACAATATTTACCCTGATCATGGAAAAACTTGTTGTGTTGCAGAAGGGTCAAATTGTTGTCCTGCATCTTCAATAAAAATAAGTGATGAAACTGATGAAATTACTGGAATTGGGTTAAGAACTGTCCATCGTATTAAATCCTAGAAGGATAGTGCTGAGCTGTCAAATTTGTGAAAATGGAAATAACTATGATTAGAGGGATCCGATCCAATTACGGAAACTTCAAAGCACTTTTGTAATTTGCTCTGGATAAGAGCGTCTGCCAAATGCCTAAATGTAAATTAGAAAACACTTAAGTTTTTTTAAATTTGCATCAACAGTAAAAAACACAGCCATGTCCACTAATTAAAGTAAGAGCTTTTTCACATGCACAATGTGACATGAACTCAGAGTTGGAGACAAAACTGCTGTGTGGCCTTTATAAAACCAATTGTTATTGAGGCTTATTTTTTAAAAAATGGCTTAGATTTGCTATGAAGCATGAAGCAAATCTAAGCCATTCGGACTTGGAAAAGGAAAGGGTCATGTATATGAAATCCAGCTGTTCCAAGATTTAGGAATAAAAACATTAACCATATCAGAATGCATTAATTGTAATTACTAATAATTACTATTTTATTATACACATTTTTCTATTTTTAGCAAGCTATCATAGGTCATAGAGTTCTTCCAAAGTGTGTCTTAATATTCTAACTGAAGTACCCCTTACAGAATGGGTATTTTGTATCTCAAATTCCTTCTGTTTCACTCATTAGAAAGGCACCAGTTCAGTATCAATGTAAATGAGCTACTGCTACTGAGACAGACCCCACTACTCCAAAGCATTCCCCGCCATGCTCCTTTGCAGAAGCGGATGTTACTGTATATCTGTGACAGTTCCCTAGTGCTGATTTTGTTACTGTGGTTATAAGGAAGCACCAAAATGTGACGAGCTGCTAAAAAAACACCCTTTTTAGCGGTTAAAAACAAACAGCCCATGAAATTTAGGTAACATTTTGACTTAAATCACTCAAATGTATACGTGTTTCATTTGCCATTGCAAATGTACAGTTATAACTACACAAACATAATTTTTAGGAGCTAAAGAGGCACCCAAAAGGTTAACCTACGCCTCAAAGCTAAAACAACATGAAAAGCATAGATCCACCCTTACCAAATAAGAGCCTCAGATTATTTTAATTCTGGTTAATAACATGACAATCTATGATTGTTATTAAGTAGATTCACATTGTAAATAGATTGACAGCACTAATTATAAGTGAGAAGACTAATGTTATTCTGAATGGGCTACCTTTATTTCATCAAGTTCATTTCAGTTGTGAAGTTATTGAACAAAGCTAAGCTATAAAACTTTGGTGTTATGAGCAACGTTTTAAAAAAGTTTCAAGGTCTTAAAATTGTAACAATATAGAAAGTAACTTTAAAAGCGACATCAGGATATAAATAAAATAGTGATACAAAATTGCAATATAAATCAAATCGACACCCATGTATAGTAATAATATCGTATCGGTTTGTAAGTGTTTTTTTTTCTTATCACTATTGCGTTTCACTATAGAATATATAATAGTATTATGATATCCCACAAGTGGTCTGTGCTGTTTGATTTAATTTAATTTTATCAACATTCGCAATATCAATTGCCAATTATCCCTCTGCTTCCTTTAAATTTAATTATTTCTGTCTTATTAACTGGAACATAATATTGAACTTGAGTTTGAGTTACTGGTTTATTATATGTGTAGAGGATTGCATATCTTCAACATTTCCATGAAGGGTTTCCTCCGAGTTCTTTGGGCTCCTCCCATGTCCCAAAACATGAAAATGAGCGAACTGTAAAATTGCCCCAAGGTGTGATCGGGTTTGTTTTTGTGTGTAATCAAGGTTCCCTGTGATCACCCGCTATTCCTGTCATATGCTTCAGATACCTGATATTTTGCATAAAATAAAAAAAAAGAATATCATGAAAATCTTAATTTTCTTTTGTAATTTAACTGAAAAAGTAAAACTGCCATATATTACATTTACCTTGATCTGAAAAGAGAACTGTCTACCACTGGATAACAGTCTAGTTCTTTTTCTGTTTAACGCAGGTAAGATGCTTCTGACTTTGTCTCTGGTTCAGTCTGACTTTGACTTTGGGTCAGGAGTGGCTTGATACCAGGAACAGTTGTACCTAAAACTCCAAACTCACTTCCCTCCTTTTAAGGCTGAGGTCACCCATGTTGCTTGTGCACCTTTTTGAAATCGGAGTATATTTTATTATTCACCTGCCATCCCGACATACTCAGGTCTGTGCTGTCCTCCACAGTTGCAACACTATTCTTCCTCACATTTGGCATTATAATGATCGTCTCTGTAAGCTCTTGTGCTGTGCTCTTGTGCTCTTGTGCTCAGAATTTGCCTTTATGTTCTGCTGGTGTGTCCATACTTTGACATTTAAAGCCCATATGGTACTTGGCTGGTAGTCATACATATGATCTAAATTGGTAACTGAAAACTTTGAAAAATATTAAAGTCACTGAAAATCATTCACACTTAAATATTGTGTATTTTCTTACTTGCATGTACATATTTACAGTAAACCTTTTTGACGTCAACTTAGCTACCAAGCCATTCATAACTAGGTAAACTGACATGATTCCAGTAATAACTACCAGAACCTTTTCTATCTGCTAAAACAATACAATTCTATCTGCCAAACCATTGTTTCAATAACAGCTCGTTTTTATCCATATACCCAGAGCCATTATCAATATATCCCTTTTGAACTAGTAGTCTTACTAATTGGTTTATTCATTTTCTATGTTAGTTTTCATGGCTTTATTTCCCTCTGGAGTTCAGAAATAAATTCATAATTTTCTTATCATTTTAAGTTCTTCTTTTTGTTCTATAGAAATTTAAGTCTGTCATTGTCAGAACAAGAACTGCAATTATATATTTTTTTTAAACTTGATCATCATATTTTTTTGTACTAGACGTTACCAACAGAATGCATAACATCTGACTAACAGTCAGCTTCTGATAGTATACTGGCGAGAAAGACAGCATACCTGCATGCTGCATGCTGGGACATTGAGCTTGTTATATCACTAGAATTTAGCCCACCCTTATAAATTTTTCCAATCTCACTTGTATATATTGACCTTTACAAGTAATGACTTTAATTTCCCATTCAACACCAAAGTTACACCAGAGTAAAAGTGCCAAAAGGACCTAGCTCAGTTAATTGGCTTCAGAAGATCTATGGGGTAACTGAACTGAATTAAAATAGAGCAAGCCATAAAACATGATGCTCCTATCAATTCTAAACTTTCTTCAGTGAAAATGCAATAATCACAAACCTAATCCAATTCAATTGCCCAAGAATTGCTGTTCGGGAGAAAAACCTGGACATTAACTTGAGAAAGGGTTATTTAATTGTGATGCTTACCAAGGCTTTTACTAGATTGAGTAATTTACCATTAAGTTGTTTGGAACTGACTGTGGTCATGTGTGAGACTCAAGGTTGAGGAGTCACAAAGATTGACAGGCTTTTATATGAAAGGCCAGAACTGCATTCATGTGATTTGATCCTCTGTTCATTTCTTGTCTAAAAAAAATCTATTTCTAATTAAGACTAATGAATCTGGTTAATTTCCTTTTAGCATTGGGATAATTGAGACACCACTTGGCTGATAAGTTGAATCACATTGCTGTCATTGTTGGGGTGTGCGTACATCTGTGTATGTATATGCATTTACACACACTTAGTGAGGAAGAATCTGATGTGACAGGTATTTTCAGCGCTTGTACAGCAACAGTCATTTTAAATATATGCTGTCATGTCCCATAAGGGCCACCAATTGCTTTGATATACACACACCACAGCTGAACATCCTAAATGAAATTGCATATGTAAATTAGCCCATCGTGTTGCCTCTGCATTATTAATACTGACAGAGAGGAACTACATAATATAAGGAAGTATTTGTAGAACAGCCAAGGATGCAATAACACTCAAAATAAATGATAAAAAAGCAATGGCTGGAGCTAGACAGTCCCATGTTATTATATGTTTAAATTTAAAGATTATTGTCTCAATTCAGGCAAAGAAACACCTCTATATTCGGTTGTAGATTGATACGATCTTCACTTTGCTATTCCCAAACGCACTGCATGTTCTCTGCATGAGAGACTTCTAAGATGAGTTTTAGGTATAACATGGTGAAGTAATGGCAAAACAAAGCAAATTGAGAGGAATGGACCAATAAACAGAGATGAGTGAGTAATTAAGTTATTTTATATTATGTACATATAGTAGAAGCAATTTTCATATTTTTATTCGTTCTCATGATATACTGTAACATCTATTATATAATATATTATCTGTTGTACATGATCTATTATATATATCCTGCCTGTTTTACTTCTGTTTTCCTCATTCTTGACCTTTTTGTGCACTGTTTAGTCTAGTTTCTTTCAGCTGTCTTGTGTTACAGTCTCACTTATTTGTTTGCTTGTTGAAACTTCCTGCATCTGTTAAAGGCCTTAAGCCAGCTGTATTTTCTGGGTCTTGCAGGGCTGTCTGCATGTACCCAATTCCCTGCTTCTTCTGGCTGTATACCAGTCAAAGAGGTATTGACTCTCTTCATCTAGTTGGCCTGTGTTTGTGTATATCTATGATGATCATATCAGCATGAGATTGGCATGTCAGTCTGAATTGACCATGATTACTGGAAACTATATTCAGTTTACATGCTAAATAAAATGTCTAGAAACAGGACAGTGACTAATGTGGATATATTGATTTAGTTATTTTTAAAAAAATGTAATCCGTTATTCAGACAATTTATGTAATCCGTGAGCCAGACAGCAGCCATTCCCAATCCGTTAGTATGGATGTGTGAAAGTTGTCCTACAAGCCTCGCCCCCGATAACCCACCCCCCCTCTGCTATTCCTGCTGTTATACCCCTATCTCACCTATGCAGTTTGACGCGTGGAAAGATGGAAACCTAATCACAGTGCGAAACTCGCTGTGAATCATGATGAGCTGTACTTAAGGCCACACTGCGAAACCACGTAGGTGAGATAGAGGTATTAGTAGTTAACAGATTATGGACCAAACTTCGCTGAGAGATGATGGTAGAATAATTATAAAGGTCTTGACTTAAGCAACATGCATGAGGAATCACAAAGGAGTTTTCATTTTCTGCAATGGAAAAGTACTCGAACTAGTTACTTTTATCAGAAAGTAACACTGTAATGTAACTGATTACTTTTTAAAGACAGTAATTTTGTAATGTAATTAGCTACTTTAAAAAGTAACGTCCCCCAACACTGGTTATTAGTTACATAAAATGTTGTGCTATGTTGTGAAACAAGTCCGTTCATGTTACTAGACTATAACGGCTACTATGCCTGGCAATAAACTCACACACCAATATTTGTTGGACCACCACGAAGGTCATCAACCATATGCGATGTCACAACACCCAGAGATGTCCAAGATTTTATATTGAAGATGGAAGATTCAAGGCACTCGTCTCTAGCACATCACAAATACTTTAAATGGGATTAAGGTCATGCTCTGTCAAAAATGAATGAAATGAATGTTGGCATTGTCATCCTGAAATATGCTTGGATCATCAAGGGAAGAAGAAAAAAAACACATCACCCAATAATGATATAACATGGTCATTCAGTGCAATCAGTACAGATAAGCAATCAGGTGACCACCGTATCGCCGTACAACATTTCTGAGCCTAGACCTGATTAGTTAAAGAAACACCACATAACACTGCCCCCAGAGGCTTGTACAGTGGGCTCTTCAAGCTACATTATGGCTGCATAGCTTCATGTACTTTGCTTCTAACCCCTTATTTTCACCAGGTGTTCTGCATATTTCTGAAGCATCACAGCAGCAGCTCGCCCCCGCTTCGCTGAAGATTTGCGCCTATTCTATTGTTGATAAAAGATATTTCTGGGAAGCATCTCAATGCAAAAACCCACCAATCAGTGAGTGCTTTCTCCCCCCAAGTATTATTTTATTTTACATGACCACACAAACAAAAAGTTCACACTACAGATCATTTGAAGTACTTCAGAAAAATTATTAAAATAAAATGATAAATAAAGGAATAAAAGTCAGTACATTACAATACAATACTGCTATGGTCAAACTCTCTGACTTGGACAAAATTATTTAATCATTCAAAGAAAGGTCTCTAAACAACCATGGGTTGAGCTTGTCTACCCAGCATCACTGCTCATGAAGATTCATACAAAGGCAGGTGTCAAATCAAGCCACAGCATGACTGAAACACTACTGATGGGATATAAAGCCTCACAAAGGATAAAACAAAACCGCATCGCACATGCAACATCAGAGATCTGCCAAACAGCAGCCTAATCCCAAATCATCATTGCATTGTGAGTGTAGAAATGTTCTTACTTTCACTATTAAAGATAGCAGTGATTCATACTGTCAAATTTTGATGATGCAACTTTACCAAGTATTTTATTCATTCCTTTTTTCTTCCATGAAGTTGACAGTTTGCTATATTTCCAGGTTTTCCAGGATAATGTGTTGGACAGTTCATAACCCAATACCAGAAATGTATGCAATTTAAGCAATCTTTTCCTTGCTTGACGCAGGAAAATATTTTTACCCTTCTGAAACGCAACATTTTCCACCACAGTATATGCCTACAGACATGGTTATTGAACAAATGAGAAAGTAATTCACTGCACCAGTTAGGATTCAAAATTGTTTACAGCTGAATCATGCACAATTTACTCAATTTAAGCCTTATTTAAATCCAAATGGTGACCCTTTTGCCTAAGCAGTGTAAAAACAGTAACCTTCTCTTTTTCCATCCCTTTAAGGTAATAGGACAAACAATTCAGCAGTATGGTTACAGAAAAAGAACACCTTTGGATCAATACAGTTTGAGGATTCAACAGTAATAAGTTAATAGACAGACAGACCTAACGTTTGGAGCAAACCACATGTAAAATAAACAGCCCCCTTGATAAAGTTTTTGATCAGAGATATGGTTAGAGACATAAAAATGAGGCATTCTCCCCAAAGAACACTGCATCATCCTTTGGGGCTGTTTTGCTGTCTGTGGAACTACAGCATTGTTTAAATTGAAGGGAATAATAAAGAATGAGTACCTCCATTTCTTTCAGCATAACCTTGGACAAAAATTTAGTCTTCCAACAGGACAATGACCCCAAACACACATCAAACCTGGTAGTGGAGCTAACTAAGCTTTTAGAGAGTCAAATCTACCTCAAAATGTCTAGACTCTGCTTAGTAGTTATGTTCATGCCAGTAAACCAACAAATTTAATTGAACTCCACTGCCAAGAAGAATTTCTTTTTAATATTCAATAAGCATTCTGCTAGAAGCTTTCTGACGGCTACCAAAAGCATTTGCTAAACATGAAACCTGCTCATCGACCTCTGTATATTTTTTCACACTGTTGATCACAAATGAAGGAATGAATGAATGAATACTTCTGATAAAAGCAGTTAGAACCTGATAAGGTATAAATCTTAAAGAACCACCTTATCAGGTCACTTATTCTTTTTACATTAAAAATTATATATATTTTAAATTATTAACTTATCTTACCTTTCAAATTAACATTTATTTTAGAAAGTGGGGAAAAGGTCCAATATAACCAATCAAAGTGGTAACCAGGAATGTAAAAACAATGAAACAAACACTGATCCTTTGAGAGAATAGATGCATACTCATTTATTTTTGTATTTTGGTGTGGTTGAAAGTCATTTTAAAACACCTTTTTTAAATATAAATTTGTACTTTTATGTATTTAAGTCAACTCTTCTTATTAGTACCTTTATTGAGTGAATCTGTTCACCTGAATCATCGCTAATCAATTATCTGTCATTGAGACTAAGAGAGAGGGCATACTGCCACCAAAATGACATCACTTACACTGACATGTATGGCAAGGTAATCATTCTATTTAGTGTTTTAGTCAATATTGCTCACACTCTATTTTCTCTTTTGTCATACCTGAAATGAATAACTCAGCGACTACATATTTAGTGTTAGCACAAAGCAACACTAATAGATTTTTGCAAAGCTTAAATAGTACTTGCTTTGACATGAACAACTGTGCAATTGTAAAAAAATAAAAATAAAAATCTGACTTAGAGTTTATATCTGAAGTATTCTTAGTTAACTGGATTTTTAAGTACAGAAAGCATGAGAAATGAGTAATAAAGGAAGGTATCAGTGACTGGTGTCATAAGACTTAAGGTTATAGGATAATTATATTGCATTAAGGTTCTTTCAACCGGTACAACAGTAACTTCCTGAAACTCCTTCTCTCCTCCTCCAATTAATAACACACATTGTGCAAAGCACTTTCATTCATATTTAATACTGCATAATAAATGTCTGAAGACATGGCAGGAATCAGATTCGGGGTCCTTGAGGCTCCCACATGCTGTGATTGTAACAGTATATTACATTCTTGTCTCATTAGGAATTAAAACACTTTCCTAATATGCAAAAATTTGCTAGCCATGCTGAGCTTGCTCCAAACAACTTCTTTCTAATTAGATAAAATATTTTTGATCTTGGAAACTGAGCTCACAGTGTGGAAGTATTGTATTTAGTAATTTATGCTATAACACAAAGAGGAGCAGAAGGCAAGACTCGTAGCAAGCAAAACAACTTAAAAATAATGGCACAGAGAATAGTTTTCTTATAAGTGTATTAGTATGCATCAAACCTTTCACCATCAGCGTCCCTGAGCTGCTTGCTATGCCGAACTGGTTGCGCGCCACACATGTGTAGAGACCAGCATCTGATTTTATGGCACTGGATATTCGCAGACTTCCATTGTCTAGAACAGTCATTCTGGAAAAAGGGGAAAGAAAAGAACTGTAAATATACAACTGCAAAACAACGTTTTGTTACATTTTTTATGTCATCTCGCTTCGCTAATTGAAGTAAAAGAAAGCAATTATAATAATGGCTTATTACTTCACAGTAGATGGCAGTACTGTGTAATATATAACTTAACTATCAGATTTTAAAACTGTTAGGATGTTAGTAGTAATGTAATAAAAAAAAATGCAAGCTTCAGTAATACTTTATTTAACTACACAAGTTATTCAGCTAAAATGGATTTGTTGCTTTGAAAAACACAAGGCAAAAATTTGTTTATATTGTGCCTCTCACACAACAAATGTAATGTGCATTACGAATAAAATCAGAACAAAAATTAAAGAAAGTTAAAAATAAAAAAGTGAATGAAACAGCATACAAAGTAGTATAAAGTACAGATAAAACTTATATAAGTGGGCGAGGAGAAGGTGGCACTGTGGCCTTGCACCTCCAGGGTTGGGAGTTCAATTCCCACGCCTTAGGGCTGTTGTATGTAGTTTTCCTTTGGGTCCTCTGGTTTCCTCAAACAGCACAAAGACATGCAGCTGAGGCTGATTCGGTTTCCAAATCACCTGTAGTGTGCGAGTGTTTGTGTGTGTGCTTGTGCAATAGACAGGCACCCCATCAAGGGTGCAACCGCCTAGTGCCCCCTGGCTCTAAGCCATCCATAACCCTGAACAGGATATGCAGTATATAAAACGAGTGAAAGTGAGTTAGTGAGTGAGTGAGTGTCCTAGGGAGCTAAAATCACAGACCTAACTCTCAGTTTGTTGAAATATGAAACTAGAACATGAATTGGAGGTGACAAAGTAACTATGACCACAAAGCATTTTGTACGGTTATACAATATGCAAAGAAGGTGGGCAGCCAAAACATATCGTAATTTGTTACTAAATGAATGTAAATATGGATACAAAGAGATAGGGGGGGGAAAGGAAAACAAAATGTAACAAAACAACAACCACACCAAACAAACATTACAAACAACCAACAGGAAAAAATTTTTTCTATATGGGTTTTATGTCAAATTCAGGCACTGGGATCCTGTTAGCTAAAAATAATATCCCATTTTAAACTTAAAAGTCGGAGTTAAAAAACAGATGGCAGCTTTACCTACAAACCTTTCTGATCTTTGTAGAATGAAACAACCACTAAACAAAATAAGACTAAACAAGTACTTCTACACTGCCACTGTTGTCAACGGTAACCTGAATAATTTCTTGATTAGGAAAAGTCATGTTTTGAAATACTCAGTTGCATAAGAATGAATATCCGGG
>JAQQZT010000037.1:25228628-25248889 GCA_030068275.1 Clarias platycephalus | reverse complement strand
GAACAAATATTTCAATCGACAGTTCAGGCATTTAAGTGGCACCGAAATGAGGCACCGAAATTCGCGTTCTGTTTCGGCCCGGTCCATACCGGTTCTATAGGTACCGGTGCCGTATTAGCACCGGTTTTCGGTACCCAACCCTAACTGTAAGCATTTTGATATAGTAGTCTTCTATATCTACTTCACCTATGCAGCATTCTGTCTCCTTATTCAGTAGTAAGTGTACTACACAAATCAGGAATAAGGAGCAACTTCCAGATTACGAAGTGCATTTTCAATAACAGAAAATGAAAATAAAACAAGACATTAAAAAATTGCTTATGACCCAATTCCTTCCTATTCTATCTTTCCTCTTGATAAACTACACAGTCAAGTGCTCTCTTATGGCCCCCAGATCTGAATACACTGATGAATACACTGAATGCAATGAATACACTGACTCTTCCACCCTCTTTACTTTCCAAAAAGAAGAAACATGGGGATTGGGGACATTAGATTAGCCACATAAAGGATGAAAATAGAACAATACAAAAAGCATGGTTGGGGCATATGCATCTCTCTCTCTCTCTCTCTCTCTCTCTCTCTCTCTCTCTCTCTGTGTGTGTGTGTGTGTGTGTGTGCAGAGATTTTAGATGATGTGGAAAACACTCTAATGAACTCAATCATGAATACTGCTAGATCCTGTTCACAGAAATCTGGCTCAGGCCATGCCCTATACTTTATGCTATGTAAGATCAATACTGTGTATACATACACAATATTGATCTTAATGTTTGTTTAAAGCTTGTTACATGGAAACAACTGCTACATTTAGTATGGGCTGTCCATTATGGGCTCTTCATTCTTTTGCTTGATTCTCAACGGATGCCTCCTGTACTGTACCTTTAAGGTTTAAAAGAAAACTTGACAATATGACAAAACCTAACATCTGAAGGCTGCAGAACCAGACACATCCTATAAATCAAGAAGGCCCTGATCACAGCCCCTGCAGTTTTCCATATTCCAGACATTAGATTTACAAAAAAAATGCAGAAATGTGATCATGAAAAAGGAAAAAAAAAAAGAGAGGACAGAAAATGCAATACATTAAAAAATCTCAGGCACATCTTGACAAGTACCTCAAATTTACAAGTGAAAATTGCAATCAGTCCAGAAAACCCAAGTTATTATTTTTTTAAGGTGTTTTATTTGCTTATTGTTTTATGAACCCAATTATTGTCATCAAAAGATGTACCCATTTGCTTGTCTTCTTAGATTTAACTGATACAATTCAGAATATATAATCAGATTGTTATCTTTTCATTCTCTATACTTGTCAAAGGTGAAGAAGAACCATGCCAAGACAACACTCAAAAGAGCATGGCCCAGACAAAGACACCTGTGTTTTAAGACCACAAGCACAAGACCACAAATTTGCCTGTTGCCAAATGGTACTCGAGCATAGCCTACATTTGTGCTTTGGATCTTTGTTACTGACTGTAACCGTGATTGTGTAAGCACATTTGAGCACATACTGTACAGTTAACTGATTGACTCTTCTTTTGTTATGCAAATTTTTTAAGGGGTCTGACATTATTAGGCTATATTAGGCTAGGGTTTCTAGCCTTGCCATAGTTATAGTTTTTTGTTCCTGTTTGTATCTTATGTTCATTTTGTTTAGAAATCCATTTTATGTAAAGAACAGTCTGCACTTGCACCTTGCCTCAATTCCCTTCATGACAGTGCCTTGATGTTGTAAAGAGAATGAAGACAGAGTAAGTAACACTGGACTGAATGAAAGAAAAGGTCAGAATACGTAAATAGAATAAAAAACAAACCTCTCTGGCATTTAATAATTGAGGAAAAAGTGGTAACTTGTCCTAGGGCTTGAAAAGTTAGGAGATGAGTTTCAACTTCTGCTATACAGCCAGGGCCAGACAGTATAAAACTGACTACAGGGATTATTCTGTCTTTGAAGTATAAATAAATTAAGTCTTTTTGGCATCCACTTCACTTTATTCACTGTTACTGTACAGCACCAAGTAAAAAATATTTATGCATGTGTAAAAGTATGCAAAAAAAATCAAAGCAGTGAGAAAGAGAGCGCCAGAAGTGATACAGAGAAAGAGAGGGATACTGTGCTCAATATGTGTGTATATGTCTTTGCATTTCCACAATAAAAGAAATGAAATCTCTTGTGAATGAACATGTAAAACCAATTGACATTTACAGATGACTTCAAGCACAGTATGGTGATAACAATCTTAGCTGCAGTAAAACATTTTAAGGGTGCAAACATTTTAAAGAAAACCACATGTCCATGAATGACTATCCTGGCCTATGTGGCTTGGAGCTCACTGTAGTCATTCCCATGAATATTCAGTAAGTGGAAAGCTTGATTCTTGAAATATCAACTGATAACTTTTTGCCAACAAGAGACACAACTGTTTGAGGGATCTGTACCAAACACCAGTTACAAACACCACTTGTATTAAAAGTTTTTGCCACATCCCCTGGATCTTTCTGCACATCATGTCCACATGTTTGGGCCATTAAAGGATTTCCTGGGAGGCCAGCGTTTAAGCTATGAAGCAGGCAGGCTGATCATGGCTCCAGCATACTGAGAAAACTTTCCAGTTCACTGGTATCCAATCACTAGAGAAATGATGAGATAAGTGCATTCATGTAGCGAGGGAATTATATAGACAATATCTTTTTAACCCTCATAACTGTTTTGTTATTCTGCACAATCAAAAATCCCAGCTTGACTTCAATGCCTCTCAGATTTATTTTTTTATAGGTATTTTAATCTTTTTTTCTGTGCCATTCCTCAAAATAATGTCTATATCACAGTATAGTTACCTGAACATACAGTACTTCTACACAAGGCCTCAGGACCTGCCACCACTGCAGCTAAGAGAACAAAACAAGAAAACCCAAACCACGGAAATAGAAATCCTGTGATGCAGCTCTTTGTCATTGTTGACAGAAACTGTTTTGAGGAGTGCCAAAGATGATTAAAAATAAATAATATAAAAATGCCCATGGCCACACCTAATTTCTTTTGTAAATATTTGCGCATAGTATAACTTTGTCTGAATTTGATCTTTTATACGTTAGATGTGCACTATGTGGAATATATTGGCACTCTGAATGTAAGCTCTGTAGTGGAACTCTATGTCTAATTGTAAACATAAAATGATTTGAAGAGTGGCATAGCTAAAAATGGGGGGGGAAAAGGCATCTATAGCTACAACTGCTTTCTTTGTAAATAGTATGTAGCATGTATGTAATGTACAGAGCTTGATTTTTTTTGAGAGAGTATCTTCAAGCACTCACAAAAACATGAATTTCAAATGTATTTTACAGAATACAAGAAGAAGAAGCAGCAGTAGTAGTAGTATTTGGGGTACAAGGCACACCCTGGTTGGAGCAACAGACCATCACAGGCAAACACGCACGCACGCACGCACGCACGCACGCACGCACGCACGCACGCACGCACGCACGCACGCACGCACGCACGCACGCACACACACACACACACACACACACACACCAACTACAGGCAATTGGACATGAGAGTCAGCCTATTGTACATATCTTTGGATTCTGGAAGTAAACTGGAGTACCCAAAGGAAACCCACCAATCATTGAAAAAGGTTTGAACCTCCAAGCCTGGAGGTGTGAAGTGACAGTGATGCTTTTACACCTGTATTCATCACAGTAACAGATTATTTGTGATGTAACCTCTAATCTTTTCACCCAAATGCAAATACAGGGTTTATAAATGGCATGAGAAACAGTGGTTAATATAGTTGATGGATTAGATAATTTGTAAACACCTTTTGTAGAACGAGACATAAATAAAATGCCTTTTTTTGCATCAAAAGTTCTTATTGATGTTATTAGTGATACACATAAACATGTTCATAATATGCATACTTCCATGCTGCTGGATTAATTAACTGCAGGTTGTTAAATTGATATGATTGTTTTAAAGATGATGTATAGGGAGGAGGGAAGCCAGTGGGACCAGTGCTGTACATGCTCATACACAAAACTGTACTCTTAGTCCCTCTTTCACTAAAGACGTATGAGGATGCGTTCTAAATAGACTTCAAGGCACTTCTGAAAGTCGTTCTGGTTAAAAGCTTTTTGCCAAATGCCATAAATTTAAATGTATGAATCCTATGCAGAGGGGGAAACGTAAGGTAAACACCAAGCCATTAACCATGATTTATAGACCTCAGAAAGATTTTTCCATTATTGTTTGTCTGCAAAGATACTGCATACAATATATACACTATACTGCTATATCATACATAATGATATAATATATCTACACACACACACACGTACCATATGTTGATCAATGTACTGTATGTGACTGTTGTTCCTCTTATTTAGCCACAATGGAGAAACAGGAGGACATTCTGTTATATATAACAGATATATATTTCAAATATGTCAAATATGTCAAATATATATATATTTTTTTTTTATTTCTTTTTTTTTAAACTGGAATGAAGTTTCTAATGAATGCATAAAACCAATTAAAATTTACAGAAAACTTCCAAGAATGATACGGAAATGTGCCTCTTGTCCACAGTAAAACATATTAATGGTGCAAACATGGTAAAGAAGGTCATATGTCCATGAATGATGATTCGTTTATCCAATGAATGCAGTGACTTGAAGCCCACTGCAGTCGTTCCGGTGAATATTGAATGAGTTGAAAGCCTGTGCTTTGAAAATTGATGGCTAACTTGTTGCCAACTTGCAGAAGAGATGCATCTGTCTGTGGGAACTGTACACACAATCATTCACAAGCACCACTTGTATAAGAACTTGGCTGGGAGTTATTGCCACAGGCCCTGTACAGTCCTGACCTCGCTCCAAGTGATTTCCACATGTTTCCATTAAAGGAGTTTCTAGGAGGCCAGCTTTTCAGTTCAGCAGGCAGTCCATTCATGCAGTGCCAGTGTAGTGAAAAAACTTTGCCTTGATGGCAAGGTTCAGTGAAAAGCTGGGATACATGCAATATTGTAGCAGGGGATTATATAGAGAAATTAAAGTACTGTAGTTTTTACTCAGTCAAGTACTAGTTTGACTTGAAGGCCCCTCATATATGGAACAAATGGTATATCTGTGTGGTTTGGTGAAATAAAATTTTATTCATTCATTCATTCATTCATCTTCTATACCGCTTTATCCTGTATTTAGGGTCGCGGGGACCTGGAGCCTATCCCAGGAGACTCAGGGCACGAGGCAGGGCATAAAATTTAATTACTTTTTTAAACTAGAATTTAGCATCATATATACCAAGCTAATATTACTTTGTAGACTATTACATAGTTTAAAGGAAATTCAACATGGAAGTTTGAAATCACTTAAGGAACAAAAACAACCTCAAATCTGACACCATAATGTACTTGTGCTGTCAATGAGGACTTCTATAACAGAGCTGTTGCCCCAAAAGGGGATGATGGTGTAACATTTTTGGAAAAAAAGGGTACTGACCTCCTGAGTGAGGAGGTGGGCCACAGAGAAGCACCACCCCTTGTCCCTCCCTCACAGACACCGCACTTCTCCGGTGAGTCCTGAAGTTTTCCAAATCTGAAAGAAACAAAAGTAGATGTAAGAAGAATTCACTAATTTTTAAGATAGGAGCCAAAACAGAGACTGTATAAAGGCCATATAAAAACATTAACATTGGAAACAATAAGAAAAGGATAGGGACAAAAAGAAAGAAAAGCCTGCGGCAAAATATATTTGACATTAAACTGGAAACTACTTTTTACTTGATGGTGTGAGGTGGAGATTGATACTGTATACAGTATAAATAGTTGTGTGTTTGTCACAGTTTAGGTCTTGGTGCAGTGCGCACACATACAGAGTAAACAGCGTTTCCCCTGACTGAGAGATATATCACCACCCATGGTGTGGCTTTATTAAGAAATCCTGCTGGCACAGTCACTAACTAACCTAAAATGGATATAAATGGGTAAACACTTTGGCCTGTCAGGATGTATTGCAATTCATTCACATATAATCCTGTCTGCAGAATATTATATGTTATTTTCAGTGTTGATTTAATGTCTAATACGAGGGCTCGTGACACAGAAATGCTAACATTGAATGAAAACTCTAAATGAACAACTTGCTTAGGAAGAACGGTGAGTGTTAGTTTTTATGACAGTCTGATATCAGTGGTATAACTAAGAGCTTTGTTAGTCATCTTTTTCAACAATATTTTTTGGGGTTTTAATTATTGAAAAGATCATCTAAATAAACTTAATTAATTTGTTGATAACATTTACATTTAGGCATTTGGCAGATGCTCTTATCCAGAGTGACTTACAAAAGTGCTTTGTAGTTTCCATCACTTACACTGAGTTATTGGGTTACCAGCCAAACCCTGCTGGGAAGCTTTTTTTTTAGGGGATGGATTAGCCCAAGTACTGAAGAAACAGATGTCTTAAGTGAGACAAAAATGAGATACTATGAAATACCTATAAATTGCAACTTTCTTAGATTATTTATGTTTGAAAAATAAATAAGGAAACAAATTGGACAAGCGGGAGTATTCAGGCTTAACTAGTTTTCTTTTCTGTTTTGAGTTGTTCTTTGTTTTTCTTGTGCCACATCTTTGCAAACTTTCACAAATGAAAGTGACTTACAACCAAAGATTCTTTATAGATGAGAAATGGTCTACAGTTATTCATAAATGTTTCACTGGGTTATAAAAACAGCTGAATAAATGGCATTACAAAAGGATAAAGTTAACTTAATACTATCTCAAGAGCTACAGATGATGGATAGACCTTGACCATCATAGTTTTTTTCAAATAGACACATTTTTAATACAGTCCTTTTCTGCATGTCAGTACACGAACTAAAGTCTCATTGACCTGGGATAGCTGCATTGGCTGTCCAAGACATAAAAGATATCAGTAAGTAGCTAATTGGTTACTTTGTTGCAGCAAGCCACAAATTTTATTCCAAGAATTCAAGTCAAGAATTGAATCACTGCTGTAAAAAAAAAAAAAAAAAAAAGCCTCAAGCTTTTGCATCTATGACATCTATGATCTATGACAGTCCAAACTCTCAAACATAAAAAAGAAACTCTTTTTCATCTACCACAGTTTTATGGCATTCAACAGACTGATTAAATGAAGGTGAAATCAATAACAACCCCCAAGCAGGCGAGCATGCTTGGAATCCACTGTACCTCCATGACAGCAGTATTTTGCCAAGCATAAGTCACACATCAATGGGTTTAATGGCTCCCCTATTTATCAGCTCCCTTATGTGCTTTATTCATCGCTGGTTTGCTGTCAACCATTACAAAGCCATTTCAAAAGGCCTTTAGAAGCTGAAATTACCTTCACCACTGGAACTCATTTTTTCAGCTACTCATGGAAAAAGAAACCTTGTTGATGTTGTTTTTTCCTGAAAATTTTGTCCTTCACAACTTCGATGAAAGTAATTCTTAGAGGTAGACATTTGGCAAGTACGGATGCCCTCTGATGTCAAAGTTGGAATGTTTATTCTAGTTTTAAGTCCAGTGTTTTGGGGGATTCAGTGAGCAAACATGAAGGTACAATCATGAAATAAAATGGATGAAAAAATGATGATGCTTGTGGTAAAAACATTTAGTCACATATCATAATGTCCTTGGCAAAGAAAAAAAAAAGACAGAAAAAGTGATTCCCTTTTAGTTCTTTCTCTCATAAAAAAAATGTAAATAAAAATTAAATAATACTATAATAATATATTATAATATGTACTATATGTAATATAATAATATGTACTATACATTACAGTATTAGTGATTAGTTTTTTTTTTTTTAAGATTTAGGCAGCCATAATACAACACTCTTGTTGAAGAGAGGGTTAAGAGCCTTGCTCAAGAGCCCAACTGTGGTGGCTGGGGCTTGACCCCCTGGACATCTCACCAATAACCCAGAACCTTAACCGCTGAGCCATGACTTAAATTTCTGTTTTGTGCTGGTAGGACTGTAACATTTTCTACACTGAGCAAAGTTGTTTATGTGTTGTTGAATCTACTAAGCATACAAGAAAAATAAAATAATTAATATAGGCGTGGTGGTGTATTGGTTTTTACTGTGGCTTTGCACCGCCAGGGTCAAAGGTTTGATTCTTCATGCCTGTATGCGTGGCGTTTGCAACCTAAGCATGATGGGTTTTCTCTGGGTACTCCTCCCGCAGTCCAAATACATGCTGGGTAGTATAATTGGCATTTTCAATTTGTATGCCTTTCGATGGATTGGTACCCTGTCCAGGTTGTCCCCTGTCTTGTGCCTAAGTCTATATCCCATGGGATAGGCTCCAGGCATCCCGCAACCTTGTACAAGATAAGCTATATAAAGAAATAGTGGGTAAGTGAGTTACTAATGTAATGTTTTGGTTTAAAAATTCCTTAGCATCCTTCTACTGATTAGTACGTGCACTTATACATAGCTCTACAGCAGCAGTAAAAATGAAAGGACGGTGTATAAAAATTTTTATATTATTGATAAACACATTGCATTAAATCACATCATGATTGCTCCATTGTAGATCCACTGTGATAGTATTCAGAGGAAAAATACAGTATGTGAATTATGCCACACTTCACATTATTATGGGCATGATATAGTACCTACTGTACCACTAGCACTTAAATAACATCAGGTGAAAAAAAAAAAAAAAAACTACACAGTGTTGCAGTACAGTATGGTGTTGGGCCTTTTTGGAATCAATCAGTTGTAACAATTACTACAGTTCCAAGAAAAAGAAATGCAAAAAGAAATGTTCTTTGGTCAAAGTTACTGAGATCTGAAATCTAAAAACATTTATCTGTGACTATATTGTTGTATGCATTACATGGCTGCTAAATTATTGCCTGATTATATATTTGCATACTGTAAATAGGACCAATGGAATGGTCAACAGGTGGTCATGGTTTTGAAAATGTAATGTGTGTAAGGAGTCTGGCCATGTGTGAGGCTCCTGGCCTGGATTTTAATCCCCTTCTATCCTTGGCCACTAGAACTTTAAAACTTTTACATTCTTCAGATTCTTCAATTAAATGGTCCATAGGTGTTAATTTGTTTTTAGATATGTTGACTGTAAAGACGATGATATTTCATTTAGAAAACAATTCCCACAAGGTAGAAGTATTTCACTGTAGTCAGTCCAAATACCTTTGCGTTAACTTCAGTGACTTTTCCCTCAAAGGGTACAGCTGTATCTAAGCCATTTCAAGACATTTTTCTTTTTTACACTGTATTCTGCTCTTGGCTGGCTCTGCTTCAGGGCCAGATTTAAATACATAATTACAGAGATCACTGATTTATTAAGAGTTATTTATGAAGGTCAGCTAATGTCTGTTATATTGGCCACAAGAACTCTACTAAGAAGCTTTGCTTCAATTATTTCATAAAACATAAATCCCTCTTTAACCCTGTAGCCACTTTGTTTTAACAAGAATCTTAGGTCATTAAGAAAAGCCATTTTTCTATCATTAATATAGGAGTATGCATTAAGGCCACCTCACTCTGCATTAAGTGCTTTCTTTTTAAAACTTCAACTGCTGTTCTCTAAAATGCACTATAAATTATCTGGATTGATTAAACTTCATTGAACTTAATTACATACCGTCACACTTCTTTAACCCCTTGACATGTAATGAGGTTTTCAATCTCAATGCCTGCATATGCTTTGAATTCCAGGAAAGCCCTTCTAGGATTTGACTGTTCTTAGACACCGTTTTACTGCTTTCGTGCATCAACTGACTATGCACAAAGTCATGTTCAATCAGTAAGTGATAAGCAGACCATGAAGTGACACTTTTCTTTGCTGACTGTTGCCCAAGGTAGTAACATAGAAAAATTATTCACTTGTTCACTTTTTTCAAACTGGATTTGAACTAGTGGCATAACTAATATGGATAATAGCAACATTGTCTTCATGCCTTGAATATTACACAAAGCTTATATCTCTTATGTGCTGCACAATATGCTAAAAGTGATCATTATAAAAAGGATGTGAGGATCTGGGAATATGTGGAATTGGACCTGAAAATGACAGATTCTTTTTCACAATGTTGTCAGTGCAAAATGTTAGTCCCATATACCTAGATGTTTGGACATTTTTGTAAATACTACCAAGCCCAGCCTACCCAGACTGAGATATACTGTGCATGTGTCTGTGTGTGTGTGTGCAATACTGTGCAAAAGTTTTAGGCAGGTGTGAAAAAAAGCTGAACGTGAGAATACTTAAAAAAAAAAAGAATTCTTGAGCATATCTCAATCTAAAAAAATATTGAAAATCATATCTCAATATTTCAGCATAGAGAAGAACCAGGAGTCCTGAAAATGATGGCCACCTCAGAGCCCTGTTCTCACCATCATCATGCCTCAGGGATTTGAGGCTGAATACGTCCACAAAATATCTGTGGTTCGTTTAGCCTGTGGGACTGCTGAGGTGTTACTGAAGACCAGACTGCTTTGATAGCAGACTTGTCTGTATTGTTGAGTTTCTGAGGTGTTTCTTATCTTCCTCTTAACAAGGTTAACATTTTTTATCAAAATTCTGGCACTGTGAGCTGGTGCTAAGTTACCTGCTGCAAAAGTCTACATCTACATAAAGCTTCTTAGCATACACAAGCATGACATGCCATAAAAACTGTGAATCTACACAGTAGATCTACAAAATTATAAAAGTAGCATATGATTAGTGCAGAACACACAAAGATGTTTTTTGGATGTTTGTCTCTTTGTGCATACATTACATTGACGTATTTGGTCAAACATATAGGCTTTGTTTCAATCGGCCCATGGGAAGAGAAGATAGGCTACCTTGAAATTTAAATGGAAAACGCCCTAATATAATAAATAAACCGACCTTGAAAAAATCATTAGTTAATCTCAAAATTTAACAGATGCCATTGTACATTTTTTTATATTTCGTTATATCTTTCACTTGGATGTTAAAAGTTGCATGTAATAAATACAGCCGATGAAACAAAAACTGTGTGGGTCTTTATTTCAGGCAGCAAAGCAACAAAATGTGATTATTTTTAAGGTTGGTAATTCTTTTCTGTACCCACTGTGTGTCTGTGTACATGTGTGTGTGTACACACACAGTCACAATCAATCCTGTTTCCTCTGTGCCATGATCTGTTCCTATGCTGTCAGGCTAAACTCAACCCCAGACCTTTGACAGAGCTGACAGGCGGGTTTTTTCAATAAATAAGATGCTAAAGTCACACTTTTGTGTGTAAGGCATTCAATACCTTGTTGACTGGGTAACAAGGTATTACGGACCCAATGAAAGAAATTGCGTTCCATTGAGATTCATACTGGACTCATTCCTAATATTTAAGTTCCACAGACAGCACCCGGAGGCACTTGCTAAAATCCCTGGTGGCGTCTGTTGATGAAGGGGTTGTGTCACGTTCCGTGCTGTTTACTTTACACCTGCTCCCACTCATCTCATCAGCACTTCCAGCATAAAAGGGCGATTCAAACTTTCTTTCCTTGCTGGATTATTGTGTTTCTTTGGAGATCAATTCTCTTGTGTTTCCTTGTGTGTTTCCTCAGATGACCTGGTACTGATCTGGAAATCCACTCTTGATCTTTGCTCTCATTTCACCTTCTCAGATCTTTCTGTTGGGCAACGTTTCCGTCTCTCTGGCTTGACCTTGGACATTTAAAGGACATACAAGGCTGCCTCAGGTTACTGTGTTTTTATTGGATTACGGACTTTCAACTCTGGCATGTTAATGGAATTGACAAGATTGTTTAATGCACTGTTTCTCTATTGGATTTACTGATTTACGAGCTTGTCCTCTTTAAGGATTAATGAGGCTGCTTACCGGTTCATGCTCTGCTTTAGGTTTTCCTCAATTCCATAAGTCCATACATTTTGGAACAAATATAGTTTTTTTTGCCATTGTCCTCTGTACACCATGACATTGAATTTGAATCAAAACACTTACAGTAAGATGTGGGCAACGTCGACTTTCAGCTTTGATTCAAGGAGTTTGACAAAAGTGGGCAAGGTTTTTGAGCGACTGAACCAGTGACAGTCACTGATGCATGAGGGGGGGCAAAGGCTGGCCCATATATTCTGATGTGAGAGAGAGAGCATATAACAGCACTGGGATGTTTTACTATATAGATCACTCCCTGTTCTAACAATTGTTATTTACTGTACACAGCTTAAACAATACATCGCCTTTTTAGTAATTGCTTATACAGTAAGTTGTTCTGAATTGTCTCTAAACGATCTGTGTTTTGTTCATGATAAACACGAGCAACAAACTAGCTTCTAACAAGCCTGAATCCTAAAACCCTCTTTTAGGAGGGTTTTTTTTAAAAAAAGGGATTGTACACCTTAGCAAACAAGCTACTCATTTTACACTATTTAGTATTTTTAGGAACACTGGAACTAATTAGGAACACTGGAACCCAGGAAGTTAGCTGATATTCTAAATTGGAATGATTGGAAATATAAAGTAAATCTCTTACTGTATGTTTCTCAGGACTGCCCACTACTCAACTTCTCAACTTTTAGCTACATAGTACCCCTAAGAATTTCAAACGAACTGCCAGTTGAACGCTTAACACTAGTTCCACCAGTTGCAGAAGGATATGTGTTGGCGGAGCAAAATAACTGGTTAAATAAACAAACATCATAATCTGTTGATAATAAAGGGTGCTTATAGATCTTTTGTTAAAAATAACTTGGTCTGTGAGTGTTTTGCTAGATGAGCAAAATTTTGTAATCAATTTTAACTCGATAAACAAGCGAGGTTTTGAAATACGAGTAGTACGCATGCACTTTGTCTGCTGAGCGTCACATGACCATTTACTCCATTTGGCAGACACCCTTATCCAGAGCGACTTACATATTGATCTCATTATACTTAATCATTGAGCCACCCCTGATCACAACTGAGCCAATGGTGCTTTTCTGTCTCACGCTACAGGATTGTGTGTAATTGTCTCCCACATCCGAGTGCGTCACTCATATAGTCAACATCCGTGCGCGAATGTACTGTTTACTATAGCATTGTGACCATGTGTGTGTGCGCAAATAAAGCATTTTTTAAATTTTGTATCCAAGTGTAGTTACTGTTCTTTAGTAACTGTACTACTGTACTAACGGCCCTCGTGAAGAAAAAGGTTAAAAAGGCTGTAGCGATGCGGGAGATGCATCTGTTTAACGGCAATGCAACATCACATTTCCGCAACAATTCCTCAAAAGGAAGAAAAAGCAAGTGTCATTAGATAGGTTCCTTGTTAAAGAAGTTTGCAGAAAGAGCAGCGATTCCGTTCGTGTGATTGTGGCTCATCTGTCATTTGTGTGTTAACTTTTCCATGCTTCCACATTCCTTATATGGCAATATGTCATACGGTTTAAAGCAGCCCCTCTTTGTCTTTTTGGATTTCCATAGAGAATGTGAATGTCTCATGCCTGGACTTGACATGTACAGTGGGTATAGAAAAGAATTACTTCTTCACCTGTGAAAGCAACGGCAATCCTATTTGTATATCTAAATTTAAGTGGCAAATAAAATCAGCAGCGTGATTTTGTTTTGCTTTTTTGGATACAAAGCCATGTGCACAATTTGCGTAAATATAAGCTTCCAACAAAAACACTACGAAGCCTTGTATATCCTTTCACGCATGATTTATAGATTCTGTGTGTGCATTGACATCACGGTGCATGCCATAGAAATCTAGGTATGTGCATTTGTGTGTTTTACTACCATGTTTATTGCGGGCGGTGACGTCACAAGCGTGCAACATTATGTGTGCACAAATTACACAACCATGCTTTTCCAAATAAAACTCTAAAATGCACTGCGCGTACTTGATCACATGATCTACAGATTCATGGAGTGCACACCCTCGAAATCTAGATTATGTGTGCATGCCACCATTCACGCTTCTCGTGTGAGGTGATGTCATGAATATGTGAGATTTGTCTTCTCATTCTTTCTCTGGTGCTCCGTTAGCTACTAATTCATAGCATCTTGTTCTCTGCTTTCTCTATCACTGCAGTCTTTTGCATTTTCTGTCTTACTCTGGCTCTCTCTTACTCTGTGTGTGTGTACACATACACACACACACACACAAACACACACGCACATAGTGCATAAATAAATTATCCTTACATAAACGTTTACATGCGGCTGCTTACAAAAGAAATTCAACGGCGCAATGCGCTTTGTCGGTGACACTTGTGCTTTAGATTGCCCGTGTTCAGGTGTTGTGTGTATAGTTGTGCTTTTCTCTTAATTTAGTCCTCATAATGAACATTTTATAAGAATATCTTGAATTTTTTTTCTTTCCCTGCTTCATCGTTTGCTGTTCATTTGTTTGTCTGTCTGGTCATTGGTGACATAACACAGCTAATGCACTGTTTATAAAAATGAGTATAATCTCATGAACTAACTGACATAGATGGTTCACATATATTTTTTGTTTTTTGAAAGTATTTTTTGTTATTTTTTTCAAAGTTTTTTTTATAAAGTTGCGCAAAAAAAATAGCAAAAATCTGTGTTTAATTGACAGTTGTGGCAATTAAAGGGTTAAAAGAATCACATTTACTTGCTTTGCAGTATGAAATAAAAACAGACAGTTTATATTTTATTCAGCTGTATCACATCCAAGTGAAAGATTTGTTAACACATCAGCATGTCAGTATGTCTTTTGCTTCAGTTATTGCCTTTACCCTGTTGGGTTATGTCTCTACTAACTTTGCACATCTAAACTTTGCAATATTTGCCCACTTTTCTTTGCAGAACTGCTCAAGTTGAGATAAATTTAGGGACTGACACCGAACTTTGTTAAGAAAAAAGCGTAACGAGCGTTTTCTGTAAGATAAATAGTGACTGTATACTTTTAAAGGGGGAGAGATACAAAGAGGTGGAGACAATCTAAACAAAGCATAGTGTTGTACAGGAATTAGCCTGGTAACGAAAGTTCCCGAGCCCTGATCTCATTAACATAGCAGTGCCTTTCGAATGCATAGGTGAGTGCATGAGTCTGACAGTATCGCCCAGACCTTCACATTATCAGGGACAAAGGCACAGGCTGGCCTTGAGATTAGCATTCACATTTACCTTAGGACCCCACCCAGTGGTCAGGAAGTACATAAAGACAAAAGGTCTCAGACACCTGGGCTACCAGACTTGATCTTCTTAGAATGTCATCATCTTCAACCAAATGTACATTAGGGTTGGACGGATAGACGATGCCATCGTCCATCGGCGATGGCCGATAGACATCGCGATGCTGAGCCGGCATCGCGATGGGGGGGTTGCGCGCGAAATTGTGCCCAAAAATGTGCGTCGGCCCACCGGGCAATCCTCCCCCGGCCGGGTCGCATGATCTGATCTCGCGCGCAAGCCCCCCCCCCAGGGGGCACCCCACCGCTCCTAGGTCGCATGATCCGGTGTGTGTGTGTGTCAAATTACACGCGCGCGCACACACATGACACACACTCCGCAGCGCAAGAGAAAGATAAAACACACACACACACACACACATGTTGATGTTGATTATACCAGTAAGAGACGAGCACTAAGACCCAGCAGGGGAGATGATTACCCGCAGCACAAGTGAGAGAAAAACCATTGACTCAGTTGTGATCACGTGACGCTCAGCGTCAAATCAAGAAGCGCATGCGTGATACATGATACTCGGTGCTCGTAAACCAAGACAATGCTCGTTTTTCAAGTCAAAATTTATTAAAAATCTTTGCTCGTTTTGCGGAACACTCGTAAACCGCGTTACTCGTAATCCGAGGTTTCACTGTATTACGTTGGAACCTAGATTTATCATTTTATAAATTTGTAATCCTACAGTTCCCCCTTTGAGAGTTCTAATAACTCTCACAAAACACAAATTTAGACACTTAATTGTTGTAACGTGTGATTGTTACAGGCACATAGCACTTGTTCTGTTGTTGATTGTAGTGATGAATGCCATGATGACATATAAACAAACATTTAGCTATAGTCTGTGAAGTTCTATTGGGTAATAGTCTTTTCTGGTTGGAGCTGTCATTTCTTCTTGATGGGCATGGGTTATTTGTTGAATGAAACACTTGATATAGTGGACGCATAGATAGTACACAGTAGAAAAAACAACAGCAGAATTGCTATTTCCTTGATCCACCGCCAGGGTTTCCCTAACATGTTTCCAAACCATGAAGAATTATCTTCAGCCATCTGGTGTAATTTTGTTGAAAGATCCAGAATGTCTTGTTGGATTTTGTTCAAGTACTGAAATCTTGATCATGTTGATGGATGACTGAAGTTCTTATATTTGATTCTCTGCATTGTGTATTTATTTATTTTTTATCTTCTGTGACAATTGGCTTGGTAGTGGGTCTAGTTGTCGGTTAGAGGTCGTGGCTTCCTTTGCAGGTGAGGAGGTCAGTGTGTTTGGGTCTCGAGACAGCCATCAAGTGGTATCTGCACAGAGTAAGAAAGAAAACAAAAGACGACAGAGCAGTATCCTTTCCCTATTTCTTAATTCCTGTGACACCTAAAGAACAGTGAGGTAAGGATGGACTAGTGGATGGGAAAAGCCTATGAGGGAGTCTTCACCACAGGGTTTGGCCTCCGATGCCTGTTGCATTTGGTTCTTCCCTGGGCTCCTCACTGGTCCGTGTGTCCTATCCTATCCCTGTAGGTGGGGGAACAACTTTACAGTGTGACACATAAGTCCAGGTTTTCCTTCCCTGACACAACACTGCAGCTGCTGTAATCAACATCACTTGATATAGTCCGTGCCACTTAGGCTCTAATGGCTTGTTTCTAATGATTTTATCATGACCCACTGACCTGGGATGATTGTGTGTCCACCTTCTGATGTAGTCTGCCAACACGATTCAACTCTCTCTCTGGCACTTTGTATTGGCTTTGTGATGTTTTCACAGTAAGCAATCAGGGCATCTGAAGCAATGTGTACATCAGCATTTCTACGATCAATCACACCTGGCATTTGCATTGGGCGTCCAGTAACAATCTCATGAGGGCTCAGTCCTACTGATCTGTTTGGTGATGCTCTCTTATTACACAGTACCCCCGGCAGCGCTTCGACCCATGGTCCTCCTTCCTGATGCATTTTGCTTAGCCTGCTTTCGATTGTTCTGTTTGCTCGTTCAACCTGTCCTGATGCTTGTGGTCTGTATGGGTAGTGAAGATTCCACTTAATCTTCAACATTTTAGACACTTCCTTGACTACTTGTCCTGTGAAGTGTGTTCCTTGATCTGAGTCGATGTAATTGGGTAATCCCCATTCTACTTCACTGGGAATTAAATCAGTAACAAGACATTTAGCAGTATGTGCACATGTAGCATGCCCTGTTGGATAAGTTTCTACCCATCTTGAGAACTTCTATTATTACCAAGACGTCAGTTTTTTCTTTACAAGGAGGTAACGATATGTAATCAACTGGCAGGTGATGAAATGGTTCTGGTGGAGCTGAGGTATGTGTTGCTGCTGTAGTTACTGCTAGCACATCATTATTTTTCTGACATGTAACGCATTTCTTGACTGTTTCGATGGCTACATTTCTGAATTTTGGATTCCACCATTGATTTGAGAACCTGTGATTCATTGTCGCTGGACCACTGTGACCCAAATTGTGGATTTGTTGAGCCAAATATGGCAGCAATAATTCAGGAGTGACATACTTTCCCCATTTGCTCCAGCACCCGGATGAATCCACTGTGGCTCCTATGTCTAACCATGTTCATGCTTCATATAGGGGGACATCTTTGTACAGATCAATGATTGATTCAGGAGGCAGAATCAATCTTCTGTGGTCTTCTGTGCTGTACTACCTGAACACATCTGTACAGTTGCATAGAAACAAGCCTGTTTAGCAGCTACATCAGCAAGAGCATTACCCTTCCGTTGTATTAGTTGCTAAAATAGTAAAAGTTGATCAAACATTAGATCTTTTACTAATCCAGCATGCTTAATAGGGGATCCAGCAGAAGTTAGAAACTGACTGCTTTGCCAAATGACACCAAAATCATGAATTACTCCAAAAGCATACCTGGAATTAGTGTAAATATTTGCAACTGATCCTGAAGCTAGCGTGCATGCTCTAGTTAAGGCTACTACTTCTGTGGCTTGAGCTGAAAAATTATCTGGAAGACGACCTGAAGCTACCACTTCAGTGATGGAAGTTACTGCATAACCTGCTCGTTTGTGGCCTTCAATATTTTGCGCTGAACCATCAACAAACAACTCTGCATTCTCTAAGGGAGTTTCTGCTACTTCACTTGTAGGTGCGTATGTAAGTGTAACACAGTCGTGAGTCATTTCTCCTTCATCGTCTATCACAACTTCAGTCATTGCAGTCATCATACATGTGGATGCGTTTGTGTTTCCCCAACGAGAGGAGGTGACTGAAGTGACTTTTGCTTGATTCATTAGTGCAGACACTGCATGAAATTATTTGGTCATTGTGATGGATTACAGGGGTAAGGTAGCTACTCAGAGCTCCAACAATTAGTTTTTTTTCCCCGTTCGTCTTGTGCTCTTAGAAGAGCCTGAGCAAGCTGTCCTCACGTTTGAGTAGACAATGGCAGAACTACTTTAGGGTTGTAGGCAGGCTGAGAAGGAGCAGAATTATGCATAGTATTTCTTCTACCATGTTGCAACTTCTTCCTACACTCTTTCTCCCAATGTCCTGAATTTCCACAGTAGTTACATTTGCCTTCTCTTTTAGGCCATCTATTGTCTCGGTTTGTTTTGCTAAACATAGCTGCTGCTACTCTCACTTTTGCCTTAACATGAGCATCCCTTTCCCATGTAGCTAACCTGTCGAGGTTACTTCTGAGAGTCATGCTAGACCAAATTAGATCTAGAAATTGCAATGCTTTTCTGTACTCAGCTACAAGGCCATCGGACCAGAAGCGGACTAGGGGTCCCTTGTCGTCTAGCATACTTTCAGAATCATGAACTATTCCACTGTAAGTTACAGCTGACTGACAAAACCTTTCAGAGTATTCATTTACAGATTCTTCTTTCTTTTGCACACAGTTAATAATTCTGTCTATCTTGGGTCTCATGATATCCGTTAGAATTTTCAAAACACCTTCTCTCGAATCACCTTTACTATTTTTGTGTCTCTCACTGGTATTATTACTGGATTGTTTGTGACATCAGCTGTGTGACTTCTTCTAATGACATGTACTGTACTGTAGAGACCAAATTCATAAAAATTAGTGCGTGCTGAGGGTAAGCTCTGGGATAGTCTCTCTATATCCTTAGCTCCTAGTGGTTTAGCAACATTTTGTACTTGGACAACAGAAGAGTTGGGAGTAACACTTTCAATTCCCTCAATCCCCTGAGATCTCTTTCTAGCACCACATACCTTCACTGAATTTACAGGTACATTAGTTGCTGATTGGATGGCTACATAGATTTCAAAGAAAGCTTGTAAGTCAGGATAATCACTATCAGTCAGACTAACTTCATCCACATCAGTTCTTGCTGAAGCTTTGTTGCAGTTCAATTTCTTAGTCAAAAAGAATACTCTAGCATGAAGCTTCTTGATCTGTTTCTCTACCTCTGAGATACGCTGAGACTGTTGTGTAGCTAGTGCTAAAACAAATTCTTTATGGCAGCAGATAATGCCTTTCACATTTTTCTTGCGAATACATGCTCTTAATACCTTTTTACACTCATCTACAGACCAAGTCTTGTCTGGATGGATCTCATACTTCTGAGTTAGTTCTTGTCTCACTTCCTCAGTGACTATTAGGTTAATTTGCACTCCTAACAGTGATTTGAATTCCCTATCAGACCACCCTTTTCAGTTGTGGGGATCAGTCTAGCATTCTTCCTAAACATTTTGTGAATGTGTTTGTTACCACACAATCAAAACACTAAAACTTCTCTGATCAACAGAGGTGTGTCACACTTACTGATTCTGGATTCAGGTGAGGAGCTCTATCCGGGTCACGGCATAAAAACTAGGGCTGGACAATAATTCGATATCAATACATATCGCGACAGAATTTTTTTCAATAACGGTGATGTGATTTTTACACATTTCCGATATATATATATATATATATACAGTGGCGGACTGGCCATCTGGAGTACCGGGAGTTTTCCCGGTGGGCCGGCCCAGTCAGTATGCAAATATATACTGAGCAAAAAAAGAAACGCCCCTTTTTCAGGACTGTGTATTTCAACAATAATGTTGTAAAAATCCAAATAACTTTACAG
>JAQQZT010000037.1:25207804-25221256 GCA_030068275.1 Clarias platycephalus | reverse complement strand
GATCAGAAACATTTTGTGTGACAAACATGCAAAAGAATAAGAAATCAGGAGGGGGGCAAATAGTTTTTCACACCACTATAAATAATAAAAAAGTATAATAATAAAAATAATAATAACAATAATAATAATAAAAAAATAATAATAATATGTAAATTAAAACTGAACAAAAAAAATACACAATCTTATTCAGTCTGCTAAAGTCATTTAATGCCTGTAGTACTCCTGCAGGATCTGCAGAGATCCTGTGAAGATTTTTGCTAATAAAAAATTAAACACATAAGTTCTTGACATTTCTTAACATTTTCAGTAATTGAGATCAATTTCATTCAGTCATTCAGATAATTTTCAGAATGCATTAATTTATCAGGAAATTATTATATGCAGTATTTACTACAAGTTATACAGTAATAATGTGTGAATATATTATCAGATTGCTGACATCCAACCACTGAATCAGAATTTGACCGGGTCACAATAAAGAGTCCAACCTGTACTCATCCATCTCACTTGAAACTCACTCAAACCACATAAAAAATGACTTAATCACAGTGGAGGGGCAATTAAAACTAATAGGTGCAACAAGCATTTGGCAAGCCTGAGCTATAGAGGGCTAGGTGATCACTGAACAAATTTGCCTGATCACTGAAGGATATAATTCAGTCAAGATGGCAGCCTATTCTTCTCTTCCCTTATTAAAGTAAATGAAATGCAAAAAAACAATATTGCTAAATTCCATGCTGCTCTTGCTCAGGATCGAAGCCATCATTCATAGGCATCTATTTCTAAACTTTATATTATTATAAATCTTTTTCAGTTGACAAGTGTTAAGAAGGTTAACAGAAATCATAGTGGAGGGAAAATTAATGGTTTAATTATAAATGAACCAAATTTTTTTATTTCTGATGATGGGCTAGGATGGCAATGATTTAAATGTTAGGCACAACTAAATAGAATTTTCCTTTTAGGATTTGTTGTTGATAATTTCCATATATCTCCTTGATCATGTGATATTTGTCAAAACAACTAAGTATTTGCTTTTTGCTGTTTGTTCAGGCACTAGTAGCCGGATGCATTACATTTTCCTAAACAAATCAAGAGGCAAGCCATTTGCACATCTAAATCTAAATTCTCAGTTTTCTTAAAATAATATACTACCACATCACATCTTTATTTTGTGATTAATAAGCGGTACAATAGAATGTATAGACACATGTTTAGCAATTCCTCTTATAAATACATTTTATGGGAAAACGTATTTGGCCAAATGCATATTCTTCAGTATGGAGTTGGCACCCTTTTGCAGCCTTCCATCCTCTTGGAAGGCTCTCCACAACATCTGTTTTTGTGGAAATCGTGCCCATTCATGAATGCCCGAGCATTTATGACGTCAGGCACTAATGTTGGACGAGACAGCCTGGTTCACAATCTGCCTTTCAGTTCATCCAAAAGGTGATCAATTTGGTTGAGGTCAGGGGTCTGTGCAGGCCAGTCAGGTTCTTCCAGACTAAACTCAAACCATGTCTTTACAGTCCTTGCTTTGTGCACTGGAGCACAGTCATGTTAGAATAGAAAAGGGCCCTACCCAAACTGTTGCCCCAAATTGTTGCTGTCTATTTTTGGAAGCATAGCATTGTCCAGGATGTCATAGTATGCTGAAGCATTAACTTTGCCCTTCACTCAAGATTTGTGCAGCCCTAGCCTCTACTTCATTTTATTGAAGAAAAAAAAAAGAAAATGAAAGTATTGCAAACCAATAAGCTCATCTGAGAAAGGTAATTACAATTAATTAAATATTCTCCACTATTCTGGTAATGATAAAATTTCAGTTTTTTTTTTTTTTTTGTTTGCACTTCTGACACAATTTTCCCACTTGGGTGGGTGTTACAGTGCCTACAGAGAATCACCATAACAGGATATTATCACCTCCATGCTTTACTGTAGGAATGGTGTTGGATGGTGAGCTATATTGGTTTTTTGCCAGAAATATAATTTGGTGTTGTGGCCAATTAATTCAAATATAATTCAAATAATCCTGACCACCTACGTTTTTGAAAAGCTCAGTCGTCACTGGATGTGTCCTTTCTTGAGGAATGTCTTTTTTCTTGTAACCCACTCATACAAGCCACACTTATAGAGAATTTGTGATATTGTTGTCAGATGCACACAAAAACCACTCTTTTTCATTAATTCCTGCATCTGTAGGCCGCTTGGTAGCCTTTCTGACCAGTTTCCTTCTGGCTCTTTCATGCAGTTTGGAGCGACGTCCTGATCCAGGGAGGGTCTGTGTTGTAACAAATACCTTCAATTTCTTAATGAAAGACTTTACTGTTTTTCTAGGCAGTGATAAAGGCTTTGAATTTTTTTTGTATCCATCTCCTTTGATCTTCTGAGATCTTTTGACAGTGCCTTGCCACATATAGCTGATTGTTTGCTTCAATTGCATTACAAGGGACTGAAATGCTTCAGCTTTTTATGCTGAGCTAATCAGAATGACCACAGCTGATTACAGTTGAAAGTCCAATGGCTTTGTGTGCGATTGAGAAGGTGATAAGCTTCACCTGATGGTTACAAGTCATTTTTTTTAAAAGGGTGATACTTTTCCAACTCAGTGATTTCTGTTTTTTTTTCCCTGACATTTTGGTATTACAGTATGTCTTTCACTTGTTAAAATGTAGCACTGAGTAAATACAGCTAAATGAAACAACAACTGTTTGTCTTCATTAAAATCTCAAAGCAACAAAATGTAATTATTTTAAGGAGGGAGGAGGGTGATTCTCTTCTATACCCACTGTAGGTGCAGATTCAATTAAAATTGCAATTCTATAAGTATCGTGATTTTATAAATATCCTGATTATTTTCCTTATTTTGTTACAATTCTAAACCTTTAAAAGGTCAAATGTTTAATTATTAATTAAAAGTAGCCCATTCATTATAATATTAGTTTGCTCACTTAAAAACCAGGGGCAGCAGTTAAACTTGACAGTGAGCCAGTGGGTTAAGTGGCTGCGAGCACATGGGCGCATGTGGCTTCTAATGCGGGCACGCAGAGCTTCTAACTAATGCGTTTTCTGACTAATTAGCGCTTGTGGTGTTTTGAGACTCTTATATGTGTAATGACTGGTTTAAGGTTTACAATTCGCTCACAGACTTTGGAGAAAAAGGCAAATTAGAAGATTTTAACTTGCACGATTTTTGATAATGTAACGCTATAAAAACACGTTTCTGTTGCGGCACTCAGAAATTTCTGTGCTCGGTACTGAATCATTTACATCTGAGGCTGATTGGCCGACCACCGGTCATGGCCAATCAAACTGAACACCAATTCAGGTCAGTGTCAAATCAACTGTTAATCTCCATTATAAATGTAAAAATATTTTTTTTGAAATCTATTTTGGAGTCAGTGTGGCGATATATGATTCGCACACACACATATATACTGTATAATTATATCATATATTTCAGAGCAAGATATGATGGTCTGATGAGTACAGTTTGACCATTTTCCATGATGGGTTCATCAGAGTAAGAAGAGAAGTGCAGGAAATTATTCATCCATCATGTTACTGTTTGGGTTTGCTTCAGTTTGTGAGGTCTATAGGCTCAGCAACATTATGTGGCAATAAACTGTGGCATCAGATGATCTGTGGGCTGTAGATGCTGTGGATGAGCAAGTAGCACATTTATTTGGTCCAACTACACAATGTGTACTTGTGAAATTAACCCAAATCTGTGTTAAGACAGATCTGACCACCTGTGCTTAACACAATGCTTGATGGCAGGATGTCCAGTGTGATGGTTCTATTCGTCCAGCTCATATATTTCAATAACATCTTTTCACGCCAGAAATTTAAATGAAAGCAATTTAGCATTAACATCATTTCATTACAGATGCACTGACAGACAAGTTAGTACTAGTGTCAGTACAATGTTATTGAAAAGAAAAGAAAAGAGAGAGACAGAGACAGAGAGACAGAGACAGAGAGTGAGAGAGAGAGAGCGAGAAGCCAAACAAAAGACAAAGACTATCTATGGGTACATTCTGACAACTGTTCATTATTATTAAATTTAACCAGTTACTCATCTTAATTATGTTGAATGTATTTCTTAATATCTTTAACAAGAACACTTGTGGTGGATTATCGATTTATAATTCCATCAAACAAGGTGGTAAATTTTATGAAACAATATGTGTATTGCTTACTAAAAGAGCATCCACAGTCACATTAAACCTCACAGGTTTTGACAGACACACGATAAGAGAAGATGAGATAAAAATAAGACACTGTAAACCACAAAGTCTCTCTAAGAGCAGAGCAGAAACCTTACTAACTGTTAATTATTTAAGATTATTTTTGACAAATATCTTTGTGATAAAATGATATTAATAGATAAATTATATTAAATATACACTTGTCTAATAAACATTAAATAGACATTCTTATTTTTTTACACTAAACTACAAAGTAAGGGGATTGCATCAGAACACCATTCAAGCAAGAAAATTGAGAGATGAGAAGATTACTAATGTAAGATGAGATAATGGGCAGGGCTTCCAGAGGGTTAATTCATTTTGAAGGGTTCAAATACAACACTACTGTCAGTCATTCTAGCTTAACATGTCGATTGGTTCTCATGACTGCTTTTGGTGGGGGGAAAGACTGTTCTTTTGTGTATTTTTAAGCATAACTCATGGCAGCATACACCAGTATGCAAAAGGCACAAAGGTTGGTATGCTTGCAGTGTCAACAGCTCTATCAGATTGGGACACAGGTGGTGTAATAAGAGAAGATGCATATTAGACCTCCTTAGCACTGTTGCAAAAAGATAATGATACAGTACATGCTTTTTAGATGTATTGTATTTGAGGCATAACAAGTAAAGTTAATCAGAATAATCAGCATCATGCAACTTGCAATTTAATTCTTTTACCCGTTGATCACATTTAATGTCTGGCTCTGGAGACATTTCATCTTAAAATTCATTTGTTTACCATTAGTATGGCAACCTTAAGCTGGCAATATACTGTATACATGAACCAGCTGTCTTTGCACAATAGCTAAGAAACACAGGTTTCATTTATCTCCAGGGTTCTATGAACTTAAATTGGCTAAGGAATGAAATGACTTTACAGCAGGGAGGGCAGGTTAGCTTTTCAGGCTAAAATGGCTAACAGCACGATAATGAGTGCAGGAGGCATAGTGCAATGGCTTGCAGTTTAATGACTTTTTAAAGTGATGGACTTGGGAGCTGCCAGGAGGAAGATGTTCACCTTGAGGCCAGGCGATTTAGCCAAGCTGGCAGGAAATGGGAAGTGGCTTATTAGATCGTCCATTAAGCTACCTCAATCCTGGGGGAGTAAAATAGACCTGTCTGTACACAGAAACCTTAGCTGCCACAATGAAGAAAATTGCAGTGATCTGTACAAGACACAGGGTGTAGGCAGATCATACATGGCTTTTGCTAAATTAATCAGCTACTGTCAAAGTCTTTAAAAAAATTACATATCCACATATATCTTGTATAATGTTTAGCAGAAAAAAAAATCTTCAGATTTTATGTACTATTCGTCTACTAAGCTTTTTTAGTAAAACCTAGAGTTTCCGATATTTCATGCTAATAAAATTTTTACACAACACCATCCTGTATATACATAACAAAAATACAGCATTGAAACATCACATAATTATTTTGTCAAATAGACTAGAAGAATTGGTAATGACAGAAAAGGTATTAACCTCATTTCCTTAATAAGTAACCATGTAGTGAAAGCTTCATGTGTTTCCTTACTTAAATACTGTCAGGCCGATAAGTATTTGGACAGAGGCACATTTTCTGTATTTTTTCTTCTTTACAATTTCACAATGCATCTGAATGCATTCCTCTATATGGAATTAAAGTGTTGATTTTTAGCTGTAATAGGGTTTCCGGCCACGGTTCTAATGGGGTTTAATGCAAAAATGTCGAAGTTGATGACTGTCTGAAATCTGCAACCTATGGACATTCCCAAATGTTGCGTTTCCACATTTGAGATGCTTTTTTAGGTCTTTATTGCAACCGCGTTCAGTTGTTGCCTGTTTGTAGATATTTCTGCCTGGTTTGTCTCCAATAAGTGAAATGAATGCTCAACTAGTTAGAGGTCAGGTGAATGACTCAGCCTTTTAAACACAAATAAACACAAAACATTTTTTAAGTGCATTTGGGGAATTATTAATCTGTATTGTGCAGCATTTGACTAAATTTGAGCAGAAAGTAGAGTTCTATACATTTCAGAATTAACCCTGCTACTCCTCAGCATCTACATCATCAATAAACATAACCATGCCCATGCCATGATACTGCCTCCACCTGTATACTGGCAGGATTATATTTTATAATATGCACAAGAACCGCCTTTACTACCGTACATATCTTTAATGTCTAGGTGCAACGCACGCACATGTGACTACACAGTGAGTGTGTGAGTAACAGTGAGATAGATTGATTGGTTTTTTCGCACATTACTGATACAACCATCATAAAACCGTGATTACCCCGCTGCATGCATTTCAGAGGACAGACCAGGAGCTGTTGTTCTTAGCAGATCTTTAAATGCATACAACAGGATGCTTTCTTTTTTCAAAAGCTTGATAAATGTTTATTAGTTTTCATTTGCTCATTTCTAGGCTATTTATTAGCCTGATAACATACAAGATAAGCTAAATGTGAATAAAGCTAGACATGTGCATTGACCACCAGACTACAGTGACATAAATACTGTATTTTTTTTTTTTAAGTATGGCCTCCAGTAGGTTTAATAAATATTAAACCTACTGGAACATGAGTTCATCATGAGTGTTGCTGAGTTCACCAGTGTCCTAAACTGTTGAATTGCCCATTTAATGATTTCTCAATTTTTTTTTTACCTTTACCTACATTTTTACTTTCATAAACTAAAAGGCTATACTCTTATATTGGTTTATTTGAAACACATTGTGGTTGAGTATAGGGTAAAAACACAAACATTTTGTGAAACTGTCCAAATACTTATGGACCTGACTATATTTCTTTCCTAATTCCTTTTTGACTGGCTTTGAAATTGAGTTATTATTGGTAGAAACACACCAACAAAAAAAATCACCTGTAAATTGGTGGCGGCTGTCCTTGAGCTTCGCAACTAAACACAACCTCTTGGCTTTTCACCAAGGAGTCCACTGGGAATACGATGCTGCCAGGCTGCTTGGTGATAATGGGAGCCTGCATTACATTGTCCACTGTGGGAGAAAGAGAAATAAGAGAAATTAAATTATATGCAAATCTTATTTCCATACTGCCAGCCAATTGATGTTGTTTGACACTATCACCTAGGCAACAGTTTTAGGGAAACATTTTATGCTGATTTGCATCACACTTTGGCTAACATTGTACTCGTTACGCTGTTATGGTAAATGAGTGAGCAAACAGGTTGTAGTTGGTTGTTCTTTGTAACATGTCATAATGTAAAGATTCCTTCAGTTTAGTAGTGGTTGCTATGACCTATTCCACCGTGTGTTATTATACTACAACACCACCAACATAATAATAATGATAATTTTATATATATATATATATATATATATATATATATATATACTGTAAATAATTATATATTGCAATACTGCAATACAATTATTAGTAGTATTTTATTTCTTATCAGTGTGAATACTGTTGACATGTAGGGCAATCTTTCCAATTTTTTTCCAGGGAAAAAAAGTTTACTAGTTCAGTTGTCATAGTAATACATTAGGGCTGCATTAGCCACCATCACCATCAGACAATCAGACTACCACAAATCACATGATCTGATCACGTGCACACACATTTTCCTCTTTAGTCAGTGCCCATTTTTAGTTTTAACATTTTTTTTAATGTATGATGTGTATATTGTGAATATTATTGTAAATTCAGGGTGTTTGTTTTGAAAGTCAGTTCCATTTATCGTGTGTGTGTGTATGCGTGCGTGTGTGTGCGTGTGTGTGTGTGTGTGTGTGTTTTATTTCTTTATTTTTTACAGCTGTCCCAGCGTAACTCACTAAGACTCAAGGAAGGTTTCTACTGTGACCGAGCTGTTGTTCTGCTAGGGAAATAACTAAAAGTCCAGTTTGGTTTAGTTTGAATAAAATCAAAACAATGATACACCCCAAAAGTATGTTAATTGATTAATATACTTTATAATGCTATTCCCTTGCTGCAACTAAAAGATAACCATTAAATGTTTTTGAGTAAAAACTAAAAACAAAAATAATTGTGGAACATTAGTTGTACCGCACAATATGAGATATTTATTTAACCTTGCTGAGGACTTTTTGATAAAACCCATTGTTCTTTCAATGTGAGTTGGATTTAACTGGTGCAAATGCAACATGCAAAACAAGTGCACACAAATTCTTAAGACTGGTTAGTGTGAAATGCTCCAAAGGTCAGCTGGATTACACTCAAGCAGCGGGAACTCCAATTTCCATTCCAACCCTCTGAACCAGCACTGCTCACTTGAGTTCCATACAGAAAGAGTAAAAGCTTTTTAGCAGCAGGGGAGCTCAGTGCAACACTGTAATAAATTAACAGAAGGAAGGTTTAAAAAAATAATAAAAAAAAAAAAAAATAAATAAAAAAAAAAAATATATATATATATATATATATATATATATAAATATATATTCAATAGTTTATTGTTTTAAGATTTTGTCACCACTCTTAAAGCTTAATTTTCACAAAGAAAAGTGTCTAAACATGACACTTTTTTGATATCCCATCATTCCATTATAGTCCAAAAGATATTTGCTTCCAAGATACCTTACTGGATATAAATGTATTTTTGTTTTGTTCTCAGGTCATGCCCCTAAACCCATACTGATTTATAATATTTAATGAAAGGATTTTAAATATCAAAAGAACCAGCACAGTCAGTGTTCATATATCGACTGCTACTGAAACATATCAAATACCAGATGCAGTGGTATTTTGAAATATTGAATCATTAACCTATAAATCTAAATCGTATCATATTTCATGCAAATCTAAGGTTTATACTTAACACTGAGAAAGAACTTTCTGACGAAATGTATTGGATTGATAAATTATCAAAAAATATTACCCTAGACGGCGCTCAAGAACCTGTACTTTACTGATTCTAACATAAAATGAAAATTTTTTTAAAAAAAAATTCATAATAAAAATCTTTTTATAAAAAAAAAAATAATAATAAATAAATACATTCTTGGAAAAAGTCTTGAAATTTAGAATTTCTAAGAATTTCAATGAGTGCCCTATAAATAAAAAAAGAAGGTGCTTGAAATCCAGCTTAGCTAAACTGCATGATAACTTCAGACAGCTTCGGATGCTATTACTGACCTTGTTCTCAACTGGAATCTGAAAAAGTTTACAACCATTAGGATATGCCACAGTTGCACAGTGGTATGAAGATAATGGAATATCATTCATTTGTGCATTTTAGAATTATATAGACTATAACAATTAATGCGAATGACAATTTAGGGGAAATGTGACTTGAGCTCCTCAAAAGAAATTGTTAAATAATAATTGCAAACAGTGCAATTATTCTAATAAGAACGCTTTTTTTCCAAATAGGTGATGGCAACATTTAAAAGTATGACATTAATATACGATTCTTAAACATTTTATTATTTATTGATTTGTTTATTTATTTATTTGTTTGCTTATTGGTGACCTTTACAAGACCTGTGCAAAAAAATATTTAACATAAAAAAGGAGGCTACAGTATATATGCAGAATTATATTTCAAATGGACTTTGTGTGAAGATTAACAGCATCATTTATTCCAATAAGCTAGGTCATAACCTGGCTGCCTTTTGCCAAGGGGTAATGACATGGCCATAAATAATTGCAACATTAAAATAAGGGTCTAATTTATCCAAATAAAAAAAAAATGGCTGATTTACCACAAGTCAGTGTTTGGCAGTAACCATCTCAGTCTGAATTTGATTCCAATTTTCCAGGTGACATTACTGCATAGAAATCTTCTAAATTGATTTGTGGGGGTGCCATTAATTGTAAAAGATTATATTATAAATAGAAAGATAGATAGACAGATAGTCAAAAAGACTACACTGCATCAAGTCTGGCCAAGATCTTGTATTAATGACAGGAGAGACAAACCACTACATAAAGTGCTTTTCTGGAGATTCCTTCAGCAGACTTTCAAGATTTGGTCAATTCATGTAATAACTAAAAATTCATGACTATAGATCATAACACTTCAGATGCTTGTACAGAGGAGTCTTTGCAAGATGGGTGCATCACATGCCCATTCCTTTAAAACAGGGTAAACCTTTATGCTCCCTAATAAAATGGAAGTCCTAATCGCATTGAGTTCTCATTGTAATGTGTGTGTAGAAATGCTCTTAACTTGCACTCAAAAGAAGCATTCGCCCTCTATACAAAAGATATGAGGTACACATGTTGTGTGTGGAAAGTTGTTGCATTTAGTTTTATGTCTCCTGTTCTGTTATTCATTTCAATTTAAAAAGCCTTATTATAAACTCATGGGATCACAGATGCATATACTGTAACGGAATGATTGAAAGGATATAATAAGGTTGTATACATGTACTATTTTATGGAGCTGTCATTATCTACCAAAATTAAAGTGTGGTAGAGGTGTGTGCAGACAAACTCATCAGTTTTTCCTTGTTCAAAGTGGCTGGCACCCATGAAGTTGGCATGTCTGTACATTCAAGATATTTGTAAAAATATATATATTTCTGTGGGGGGGGGAATTTTTGACTATCTGTTTTCACAGGTTTATTTAGCCAAGCTTGAGGTAACATATAGGTTTTATTCCATCGCAATCGGCCCATGGAAAAAGTGATGTGTGCAGTTGAAATCTACTTAATGGAAGCAATCTCACACCTTCATTCCACACAATTCACAGTAACACAAAAATTTGTAGTTAATTCTGAAATTCAGCAGATCACCTTGGACATTTTTTTAAAATGTTCTTATGAGTGTGCAATTAAATTCCATGTGAACGAAGTCACAAGCACATCTAGAATTTTTTTTTCATAAAAAATCAATTAACAGCAAATTAACAATGTCATCCTTGATTGATTAATTAGTAGCAGACATTACAGCTCGTGAGCTAGCAGAATAAACAGATACCTAAGGAGTAGGGTGAGAGTGGTGTACTGTCTGCTACTAATTAATTGATCACGGATGGTAAAAAAAAATAAGTAGGGCATACTGACAGTCGCACATGCTCTGCAGAGACACACAGTTTCGCACGGTGAACGGCTCTTGTTTATAAAAACCCAAGAAGATTAATAAAACTCAAGCAGCACAGATCTGTGCAGCAATACAGCACTGGTCAATAACCTATACAAAAAAATAAAATAATAAATAAATAAATAAATAAATAACATAAAAGGATGCTTATATGGATGCCCTGTATAAGATGTGTGTCGACGGAGGTGGCTTCACACTGTGCATTTGGGTTTTCTGATATGCCATGAAGAACCAAAGTTGTCATTACTTTTAAAATGTGTAAATATGTATGTGCATTTTACTGGAATATGCTAGATTTTGCTGGAATATGGGAACGCAGGCAGCATGGTGGATTAGTGGTTAGCACTGTTGTCCTGCATCTCCAGTTTCCAGGTTCGATTCCTGCCTCGGGTCTGAGTGCATGGAGTTTGCATGTTCTCCTCGTACTCAGTGGGTTTCCTCTGGGTGCACTGGTTCCCTCCCATAATCCAAAGACATGCAAATTACTCTGATTGGTGTTTCCAAATTGCCAGTAGTGTGTATGTCCTATAATGAATTTTATCTGTCCGGGGTATATCCTGCCTTGTGCCCAAAGTCTCCTGGGAAAGGCTCCAGGCCCCCAGTGACCCTGTATACAGGATAAAGCAATATAGATGATTTGGGAGTAAAAGTGAGTCATTATATTGCCTAGGTTGTGCTGAAAAAAAAGGCTATACTGCATCTAAGGATAATTCTATATTGCACAATCCTGACCCCATATATATTTATTAAAGCATAGTAAATGTTCTGGTGTTTAAGGGCTACACGCTCTGACAATCCTGCCATCTTTTAACACAAAAGTGTTTAGTGCTTTAACTTTTTTTTATTTAATTGTCTTACTCTTCACATATGGGTAGATGGAGTTAGTAGGTTAGATCTCGTGGGAATGAATAGAAACATTAAATAAATAAACATATTGTGTTATATATTATATATATTTATTGTATGTTGTATGTTATACTGTAAGTCACTTTTGTGATGGCAGGTAATGCCTGTCAGCTCCGCTGGCTACCATCATTTATACTATTTATACACCATACTATTAATCCTGGTAGCTCAGTGGTAGGTGATTCGCCTACAGTATCATGCGGTAGACCCGGGTTCGATTCCCAGCCAGGGAATCGCTATCAAATATGTGGGCAGTGGTGGCTCAGAGGGCTAAGGCACTGAGTTACCAACCGGAAGATCGGCGGTTCAATCCCCAGGTTGCCACTGTTGGGCCCTTGAGCAAGGCCCTTAACCCTAACTGCTTCAGGGGCGTAGTATCATGGCTAACCCTGCGCTCTGACCCCAGTTACGCTGGGATATGCGAAGAAGGAATTTCACTGTGCTGTAATGTATATGTGACAAATAAAGGCTTAACTTACTTAACATCACAGGAATATTTCAGACCTACTGGAAACACTGCACTGCATATTTATTTTTATGTTTTAACTTTTTTTCTACAAGACGAAAGTACTTATATACATGCAGCTAGAAGCAAGATTTCTGAATACATAGTAACTCTGGAAGACTTTAGTGTAATTATTGATGCCAGTGGTTTGAAGCTCATGTAGATAATATTCATAGGATAGTCTTCTTTGATCTCAGTAATATTGCTAAGAAAATTTACAAGAAATATGTCATTACTGACATCCCAAAAATAGTTTTTTATACAAACCAGTTTTGCTATGATTGTTTATGAGTGCAAATTGTTCTGATAGTTTTAAGAAATGATAAAATGAAATTGTCATGAACAGTTTGTGCCTAAGTCTCCATCAGTGAATAGACACTAACCTCACCAAATTGTACTTCATAAACTGAAATAATTGTTCTGTTCTACAGTCTATTTATGGTGACACTATCTAGTATCAACCAAATTGGTTCCCCTTTGAGTCTAGCCTATTAAGATTTTATTTTTATGTCATCTGAGTTTTTGGGTTTTTGTTTTGCCACTGTCAACTGAGGCTTGCTCATTTTGGATAAACTGATAAAGCTAGACCCATCCTTTTTTATTTTATCTGTGTTGGATTTTTTAAAATACATTCTATTAATCTTTATTAAGTTAATCCTAAATCCCTAACCCATCAATCTCCTTATCCACAAAACACACACACACACACACACACACACACACACACACACACACACACACACACACACACACACACACACAC
>JAQQZT010000037.1:25096520-25111153 GCA_030068275.1 Clarias platycephalus | reverse complement strand
TTGTGTTTAATTAAGTTCTTAAATCATCGTGTTCACCCATGGGTTTACTGCATAAACACCGGAACAAAAGGTCTAGGAACAAAGACATTTCGGAGACATTTCTTTTTAACGGACACATTTCTTTTTAATCATGTAGCACTTTTAGTATTCATAGCAAAAGCAACCCAACAGTGTGATGTGATTAAAGTACCCGAAATGACACAGAATTTTGACCCAGCATAAACAACCCAACGATGTGTTTACAGAAACCTGAGTAGCTTAGGCTTTTCAACGAGTAGCATATATTTTTGTGTTTGTTGCATTTCATGTCCGTAGTTTCATCGATAAATCTGCTCATATCTGTGCACGCGTTTATCAGCCTTTTGATCAAAAAGCCGCACGCATAACTCACTTTCACTTTGCAAAAGGCAGTGTTTATTGTTTAGTGTATATTTAAAGCACATAACCACAATAAAACAATAATGTTTTAGGCTAACATATACACTTTTTGCACACGCGCGGGTGCGTTACAATAACAACAATAATAATAAATTCGGAGCACTACTACTACTACTACTACTAATAATAATAATAATGAATGGAGAAAGCGCAGTCAAAGAAGTCTCGTCATTAAAGGAGAGAAGAAAATATATATCAGTATTTACAGTTTGAGCTCGACACGTTTATGAGCTCTGTTGCTTGCTGTCAATGGGCGCCTATGAGAGATAACACATTTTCGGCTTCAGTAGATACACAATACTTCAGATTGAAACACGACTGCCCCCTACAGGTAATGAAGGGCATTTTCACAGCTTGCCGTGCACAGCCGCGGCAAGTCGCGGGATCCCTTTTCCCTTTTCCCACGTTGATAATCAGCGATATTTTATAAGGAGATTTAGAGATTTAGCTCTACTTAATTTAATAACGTTTTGAGAAAATTCATTACAGATCTGGCCATTAAGAACGCACGTCTAGAGTAGGCATTTTAGCATATGTATTTGAAGTATACATCATATACGTGCTCTTAGGTTAATACTTCTGTTCTAAAAAGGCTATTGCAGTTTCAATGTTGTAACAGGCGGTTGCCTGGTTACGGGCTCCCGGCCTCCGCTGGGGTGTAACCAGTGCTTTCCTGCCAGGCTGTATTGATAGCAACCGAGACTCTAGAAGCCATTGATCCCACTGCTTGTGATTTTCCTTTACGTACGCAGCGATCATGAATTTTATTGTCCGGTTGGTTCGTTCTGTGATATTTGTTTGGGTATGGTAGGCTGTGGTGAGCTTCTGGGTCACACCCCACTGCTGGCAGATGGTGTTAAGCAGCTGGGATGTGAACTGTGGACCTCCTGTCAGAAACCAGGTAAGAAATTTCTCTGGTTAATATGTTGGCTACGTTGTGGGCTTTGGCTGTTCTTAAGGGGAACATCGCGACCCATTTGCTGCAGTAATCGACGACCGCCAGCAGATTTTTTTGAGCCGAGATGAGCGGGGAAATGGACCCATTAGATCAACTCCCAAAATGAAACCAGGTTCCACCACAGGTGTGCTTTGTAGTAAGCCTGCCAGTTTACTACAAAGATGCTTAACAACGTAAATTACCAAGTGGAATTGGTGAATCAAGCCGGCCATTTATGGTCCATGTGGCTAATTTAAAACCCTTTTACGGCGCAGTCACGCCTTCTTCCGAGGGGGAGGGTGTGTAACAAGAGGTTGCCTGGTTGCGGGCTCCCGGCCAGTGGGGGCGCTGTGGGGGCGTCCTCTGTAAATTTAATAAAAGAAGAAGAGAGGCTGGGCCTAGGTAACAGCAACTTTATCACAGCCTAAGCTAAACAGTTTAAAGCTAAATGCTACTGCTAAAAGAGCTAAAGCTAAAATAATACATAAACCCGAATGCGGGATAGCCTTATCCGAGATGCATGTGAGTATGTTTGGGTTTGTTTGTTTATGTTTGTTGGTGTAGTGCTCGCCGAGGCAAATATGATCTACAACATTCTTTTGCCTTGTATTCACACCCATTCCTCCTGTGTGTTTTTTTTGTGTTGTGTTTTGTGTAGTCTCCTTGGTGTTGAGGTGTGTCAGCTGTTCCCCCGGGGAAACACGGCAGCGGCTGAATGCACACGGGACCGGTTCTTCGGTGACCACCACGCCGCCATTAAGGGAGACGTCACTCGCGGAGGACATCAGATGCGGAGCAGGACGTTCTCTGGTTTTTGCTTTTGTGTTTGTGGACTTGTGCTAAGAGAGAAAGAACTCTGATAATTGCACAAAGTTGTGGACTGGGTGAACGTGGTGTGAGTGGCCGGCGTGAATGAGTGCAGCACAATAATTAAATGCATATACACTTTTGATATAATTTATTGTTGTCTCTGGTGGTCCTTATCCTACCCTGAATCTGTTAACGGCTAGTTACTGCTTAAATAATAGTAGCAGATTTTTTACAATGTGACCTATATCAGTAACAGGATAGGGTTGGGTTAGCTTAAGCTCATCTTTTTTGCAAAGCATAGAAAACTGTGACTCACCCAACCTTTCTGGAGCGCCTCCCTCCGTGCCCCTCCTCTTTTCTCAATGATCATTGGAACCACACACGTAGCAGCCATTTTGTCCTCCCCGTCTACATCCTCTGCCACGCCCCTGCCTCATCATCACACTTTTATTGTTTCTTCTGCCTTTCATGGTTTAGAAGTTTCTCTGCATGAATGGCATGTTGTTCAGTCAATGTGAGTTTCCCCGTGTCCCATGTGATGCGTGTGTCCTTAACCTTTTTTGTAATGTCTTCCTTCCTGTAAGTCCATTCATGAAGCTATTTCTCAGGTGTGCTTCATAAGGTGTGACGTTAGCGCCAGTCATGTTGGGCAGTTTTTCCAGCCCACTGTGCGCATCATGGACTTGTATCAGACGGGTTAGGTACTGGGAAACAGTTTCTCCATCCTGTTGTTTACAAATAGAGATAATTGTTGTGTCCATTCAAACTGGGAAGGCTTTAGCGGTGGTGTTCACAATTCCATTGACCAGTTTCACCAGAAATGCTTCCAGCCAGGCGATCTGATCTGGTAGGCCGTGAATTTATGGTCGCAGTCCCTCATGCTCTACAGTGGCTGCTGCTGACTGCTTAGGCTCTCCTGTACCTCTGGCTGTCTTGCATTGTATGGGGGCAGAGCTGGTTGTTGAGGAGGTGTTTGTTGTAATTGCTGCAGCTGCTCCATGGGTAGCGGTAGTGTCGTCGGTAGTGGTGCAGTCGGTGCAGGAGGAAGGTGCAGAGACAACAGTCCATCCAGTTTGAGATCTAAAACAGACTTAGGACACTGCAAACCAGTGTTACGTGCAAGTTTATAAACATTTTTATGCTTTTCTCTGTTTTTGCTTCTATTTTTCCACATTCTAAAAGTTGACCAGTCTATAAGCTCTTTATCATTTTCTGCATTTTGTACATTACTTTTTAACAAATCTAGCAAATCTTCCTTCCTCAGGAAGGTCACACTGATCCACCAACATCACATACTGAACCATAGTTAGTTTGTATATAATTTACATTTGGGCATGAGAGCAGTCCTATTAATTTTCTCTGCTTTTCACGTCTAGTCTTGTTGTGACAAGCCCCCACTTTTCAAACAACAGCTTCACATAGATTATATTTTACCTGCTTTGCCCTCCAGAGGGGTCCCTTATCGGACTTTGCAATGAGCTTGTCAGCCCAAGGGTGGATTTTGCCAAAACCATGCAGCAGAAGAAAGGCAACCTCATCACGGTCAGTCTAACATGTACACATACAGTATTCCAAGTCTGCAACTCTGACCCATGATTTATGTAGACATTTAGGAAAACACAGTTAATAAAAATTTTTCTACCACACGATGTTCTCAGGGACTTCCTCAATTCATCAGTGTTCGTTTACCTGGATGATATTCTGATTTTCTTTCGGGACTTGGAAAGATCATCAACACAGCGTTCAGCAGGTGCTGCAGAGACTACTGGAAAACAACTTGTTCGTCAAAACTGAGAAATGTGAGTTCCATACTACATCCACCATATTCCTCGGGTTCATTATCAGTCCCATAGGCATCAAGATGGAACTCACCAAGCTCCAAGCTGTCACGTGTCTCCAAGCTCTCACCTCATAGCAGGAACTCCAGAGGTTCCTCGGCTTTGCTAATTTCTACCGCCACTTCATCTGGGGATACAGCTCTATCGCTGCCCTCTTAACAACACTCACCTCTCCCAAGAACTGTTTTCGCTGGGATCTGGAATCCGAGAGCGTCTTTTCTGAACTTAAGAAGCTATTCACGGCTGACCCTATCCTCACCATTCTGGACCCGTCATGCCAGTTCGTTGTGGAAGTTGACACCTCCAGCACGGAGGTAGGGGGTGTCCTTTCCCAGAGAACCACGCATGATGATAATTTATAGAAATTATGGTAACAGTGATCGCAAGCTTTTAGCCATCAGGTTGGTTCTGGAGGAGTGGAGACACTGGCTAGAGGTGATGGAGGTTCCCTAACTAGTCTGGGCCGATCACAAAAACCTATGGAGTGCAAGCAGGCTCAATGCCTGACAGGCTCGGTGGTTCCTCGTTTTCTCCAGATTCAACTTTACACCCTCCTATCGCCCAGGATCAAAGAATTGCAAGCCGGACACCCTCTCAAGACAATTTATGGCCACGATACCAACACCAGTGTTATCATTTGATCCTTTCCATGGCTTTCATCTGGAGAGGATTATAAGAATAGAATAAAAATCTACATAAACATTAGTGATGAAGTAATTGAATTTAATAGTACAGTAGTTTTGGATGACTACACACCACTACACTCTCTCTCTCTCTCACTCACACACACACGCACACACACAATCAACACATTACTATTATTGCATTTAAAAATAAATTTTGACCCTTTTGCACCCAAGCATGTAAGTTAATCCACAAAGTCTAATGAAAAACAGAGCCTCTACTTAGTCTTGAGAATGAAATTACACAAATTGGGTAAAGACCTTGTAATTTTGAAAACTGAATCCTTCATTTTCATTGTGTCTCGGCTAAGAGGATTTGTGCGTACTGTATGTATCATACCTTCAGTTCTCACTCACTCGCTCACTCATCGTCTATACTGCCTTATCCTGTATTCAGGGTTGCAGGGGGCATGGAGCCTATCCCAGGAGACTTAGGGCATAGTCTGGACAATCCATCACAGGGCACACACACATACACACACTATGGGCAATTTGGGAATCCCAATTGGCCTAATCTGCAGGTCTTTGGATGGTCGGAGGAAACCGGAGTACCTGGAGAAAACCCACCAAGTACAGGGAGAGCATGCAAACTCCATGCACACAGAGACAGGAATCGAGCCTGGCCGGGAATCAAACCCAGACCCTGGAGGTGCAAGGCGACAGGGCTAACCACTCAACCACCGTGCTCCCTTCAGTTCTCTTCTTTTTTAAATATGTCAAAAGTTGTCTGAACTGTACTCTTGGCTGTTGTGAAAATGCGAACAGTGCGAAAAATGACTGCAAACTTGCATGACCTTGTGAGCAGCATGTTACAATATTGAATTCTGATTCGCTAATCGCCGTTATAAGTTCGATATTATTATCATACATGGAGAGTTTTAATATTTCATTTTCATGACAAATATTACATAATACATAGCATTATTAATTTGAAGGGGAGTTTAAGGGGGATGGTGATTTTACAGAGGGGATGGTTTTTTGAGATAGATAGAAGAGCATTTTGTGCAAATAAGTAAAAAAAAATAGCATGCAAAAGAGCAATTTTAGGTTGGTATGAACCACTGCTGGAAAGACTTAATATGCCGATTGACACTCAGTTGCTGGATTTTAGCTCTTTCTTTAACAAGGCATGTCTGGTGAAACCACATGGTTTCTTACAGTCACCGTCCATTTGCTGAGGGCAATCTAAGAACAATCTAACTTGGCTTAACATCTCTGAACGGGAAAAACCTTTGTCTGTCCAGCCTTGTTTTCTTGGCATGAGTGTGTACTTCCCAGAAGAAGAGCTGTTGCATTGCTATTTTTAGTTAATCTGAAAGCTATCTTTTGGCTGAGCATACTGATACAACATGTCTGCCAAACAGCTCAATCCAGCATTAGATTTGTTTAAATCTAATTAAACTCAAATTAAATGTACAAAAGCAGCAAGTAAAAAACAAACAAACAAGACTTGGGCAATTTTAAAAATAGGGCAGAACAAAAGCATGACAATGTAGCAAGGTTTTAATGACAGGTTGGTTATCTATGTAGGCTATAATTACAAACCATATACTGTAATAACCCACGTTCACACATTTCATAATGTTCTGTGAAGGACTACAAACAGCTACTAAAAGCATTGCCCAATTTTAATCTTATGTTGACTAGGCAAAAGATTATACTTAAACAGGGATCTACTGTAGAGTCATTTTTATGGCACCCATATGACAGCAAAAACTAATATGCCATACACTGTTCTCTTTAGTCAGTGTTATGTGCGATATATATTCAGAGAATTAGGACTGGAGAATTGGCCTTATATATTAAACTGAATATGGATAAGTTTATTTGTAAATGTGTTGTTCATAAAAGTCCAGTTAGATTAGAAAAGAAATTATCCTACAAGGGCCATTTCATATTAAATTTACATAGTTACATAGAGTCTCATTAATATTAACCTCAATCTTTGTATGGTTAGAATGAGTTATTTAAATTGCACACATGGTTTAAGTGAGAATTTTGTGAAAGTAAGGAAGTTTATAATAAAGACAAATAAAGGGATGTTCTAGTTTGTGCATGACTGTCCTTGTTCACCATTAATTTATAATTTTAATGTTCAACATGGTCACAATTGCTGTGATTGGGAGTTATCAACATATTCACAGAAGCAGATTTAGGTGTAATTTAGGCATAAGCAGCCACTAAAATTAATATCTTACCTGGGGCAACACGGCATGTACTGTATGCTCAAAAAAATCTAAATGATGATAACGTGTACACCTACGTCACTGTTTGGGGTAATTAATCTTGTTTCAAGTTTATAATTTGTATGTATGTATGTATGTATGTATGTACGTGTGTGTGTGTGTGTGTGTGTTTATACAGTACATGTAGTGTGCAAATTCCGCAAGTGTATAAAAAAGTGTTTAAGTTGGAGTGGGCTCCTTGATTCTGGGTGGATACTTAGCTTAATGGACAACACCTCAGGTCTCCCCGATGTCTGGAATCAATGCAAGAGATGTTAAAATCAGTCACACTATGAAACGTTACCAAATAAACCATAGTTCATTTAAAATAGTGTAAATATGCATTCATTCCATTGTTGGTAGCTAGCTAACCCTGCCCCTTGATATTGTTCAAACTTAAATTTTACTACAAGCCAACATTTTAAACACTGAGCAAGAAGTCAGAAACCTCCCTACTAAATGAAACCCTGATGATATAAAAAAGAATCACTTGAAAACACAAAAAGAGTCATTGCTGTCATGGATGGTAAGGTAGGCACATTTTTAACGTTTAACGTTTTATTGGTTTAAAGTTTAACTGGTTTAATGTTTTACTGGTTTAAAGTTTTAAAGTTGCTTCTGAACAGGGTGAATATGCATGCAGGCCAGAAATTTAGAGTGAGAGGCGAAAAAACGCTGACTCACCCCCTCTGCTAACTGCAACTTTAATATTTAGAAGATAAAAATAGAAATTAATATTATGCCTGAAGTAGGATGTTTGTAGTCCAAAGAGGAACTAGGAAAAAATATATTTTAACTGTGTTTAACTAAATAACTTAGAAATGAAATAAACAAACAAATGAAAATACACAAAAATAAGGCAGTTTGTAGTTACCCACTGTTGTCCACTGTTGTACTCCATTATAGGAAACTAAATATATATTTTTCAATCTTCGGAAGACATGAGTGGCATTTGGTAACAAAGCGCTAATGATAATAGGGAATAATTTCTGGGTTTATGATCTTGTCATGTTTGAATACAATTATCAGGTATTAAAAAACAGCTTACAGACAGAAACATGTACACAAACAACACAAAAATGAGAACAGCCCCTTGCCATATTCTCAACCCAGTGAATCAAACAGCAAAGAGACAATCACAAAGAAATCATGAATATTTCTGTATAATTGAAAGGTATTTACCACAGCTTAGACCACAGCATGCTTGGCACTAGGGTCATTTTTGAGAGAGAATGGGAGGTGGGGGATATCTGCTATCGAAAATAAACTTCTGGCCACATTCATATTCTCATCCAGTCATGTGGACAGATTTGTAACCATTTTCCTCCCTACTTTTCTGAAGCTGAGCCGCGTCATGGAATATGAGACCTAATCAATATTAGCGCGTGCAAGTGCAGAGAGTTACGGAAAAAAGGGGCTGTGGGGAATGGGGCGAGGCGCATTGATTCAGAGCCAAAGCCAACTGCATAAGGCTGGGAAGGATGGCCACTTTCTTGATCACTTCTTTAATTATAACCATAACTTCTGTAACCGGAATACAAAATCAGGGTACAGAGCAGAGGTTTGGATACACCTACTAATTCCATGCTCTTTCCTGATTTTTATTTCTTTCTACATTGTAAATCGATGCTTAAGGCATCCAAAATATGAAGTTTTGCTCTAGCTTTCCTCAGATAGTCTTCATGCAAGAACTATTCCAGAACAGCTGAACTTCATGTCGTAAGATAACAACTGACTGTTGTTGTTACTTAATTATTTCATCGTTTCATATGTAATAAAATTCAGTATAGTTCTGCAATGTAGAAAAGAAATCCAAACTTGTGTCCAATCGTTTGACTGGTACTAATTCATACAAGTTTGACTGGCAGGCCTTTAAGCTATGTCAATAGATGAACAGATTTAAGAACAGTAAAAAGCTCAGAATTAAACCTCTTCTCTGCCAGGTTTCTCTCCATGTCTCTCTCGGTCACTCTCGTTGGTTCAGTATCACTTTGCTGGCATGGCTGTACCAACATATATAACTGACATAGCTTAACATATTCAGATGTAATAGCATTTTATCTATCTATTTCACTCTCTTTTTTTCTGTCAAATCAATTCTGGATACATTTAATTGCTTTGCTCCGAAGTATAGCACTGCAAGTCATGCTGTTTTAGTGTCTCTCTCTCTCTCTCTCTCTCTCTCTCTCTCTCTCTCTGTCTCTCACTCCCGCCCATATCAATCATTATTTTACTGGCATGACTGTAGCACGGTATGGCCAAAGCAATTCATATGCCGACATAGTTAGACATATTTAGACATATTTAGACAGAGTTAAAACTTTTGGACTCATTTCATCTCTCTCTCTCTCTCTCTCACCCGTTCCTCTTTCCCATATCTCTCATCTCTCTCTTACCCTCACATCCAGTAATCACTCAGCTCCTTTGGGGCTTGTAGACAGCCGTAGTGAGTCATAGCGGCAGCATTCCCGCTAGTGCAGATAAACCAGCCATGGCTGCCTTCATCCCCATCTCTTACCGGAGATCATATGCTTCTCTTGCCACCTATTCTAACAGGGTCTCGGTAAAGAGTCTCTCTCTCTCTCTCTCTCTCTTTCTCTCTCTTCCTCCTGAAGGCCAAGCTAGTGTGAAAACCCCATAGGTTGACAAAACAATATGTATGTTTGTGGACAACTGCTTATATCACCAATTACAGTATGTCTTAAGTAAGATACCAGAAACCTCTGGGGTGGTAGAAGCACCTTGCTTCACCTATATAAAATCTGTCCTCGCCACCTCACCTGTCTCTTTCTCTATCTCTTATGTCCAAATGTACAAACCTAAGCATAAAGTTGGTGTAGTAAAAGTTATTACAAATTATGTGAAATATTTTAAGCTTTTTTGATTAATAATTTAACTTACAGCTCATGAATATCAAAAATCCATTATAACAAAATGTTAGAATATTTCCTAACATGAGTCTCAAAAATCATTTACACTACAGAAAGTACTGAGTGCATAAATGAACAAACTACATTTCAGAAGTTTTCTGCATTGTAAATCTGTTTTGTGACTGATCTTAGGCCAACAATTCACAATCCCAGATCCCAATCCAATCAAACACCCACTGGATGTGCTGAACAAACAAATCCAATCCACAGCATTCAAAGTATCTACTAGGGGCTAGACCTACCTTAGTTGCACAACGATAACCAAAAACCTTGGTGGTTTTAATGTTATGTCTGAGCAGTGTGTACATTAATTTCTGTCACTATTCTATACACTACACTAATCAATATATTTGTCTAGACTCATATATTTGATCTGTTCTACAGATCATGCACATAGCAAATTAAATGTCTTACCTCTGATACCGTGGTCTGTCCATTCTTAACCCATTTAGACAAAAGCTGGGTTTCTTACTAAGACAAAAGCTGGGTTTCTTACTAAGACAAAAGCTGGGTTTCGCACTCCCAGATCAACATCAATGGCCATGTAGGCATCATGCAATGCCTCTGCCTAATGCAGATGCATGATATGTACAGGACATCAATCAAGGACAACAGTGCACACATTTTCTACAACTTTCTTTTTCTCTTTCAACTTTTTAAAGAATCATTCTTCCTGGTTCCTGACCATTTATATTGCATGGTAAAATGTATGTTATCTTGTGAACAGTTCAGTGCTTTATAAACCACCAAACATTAGGGTTAATTGCTACACATTAATTACAGATTATCCTTTCTTTATTCAGTACATTCTCATTATGAGCAATAATACTTTTCACCACGAATCTAAAGACTGACACCTCAGCCAATCATCTAAAGGTTTTTTATTATTCAGCAGTGGTTACCATGCCCAGTTTTTGGCATACACTTAAAATATCTGATATTGATTTCTCTGCAATTCTCATCTACTAAGCATCATATTAAATAGATCAGATTAAATAATTTAAATTTTTTTTAGAATTGACTGTATAGTGAGTTGATGGACATTCTCTATCCAAATGCATCCAATGAACATCCAGTTTACAGCATGTATCAATTATCAAAAAGGTGTTTTTTTCTATTATTACCTGTCTGTAATTTATTGTTAACATTCATCAGGTGTTCTTTTGAAGCATTAAGTACTCACATTCATAATCAGCATCCTCAGGCCAGAAAAAAGGGATCTTCAAGACACCATTTGAAAGATTGATTTTTATCTTTCCAGGAAAAGGGCTTCTGTCTGCTCTTTCCTAAGTGATAAAAGCACAGACAGTCAGACCATATTAATATCTGGGCTAATGCTAAACAAATATCGGGAATGACTGACCTTAAAATTACTTTTTTTAAATTTGTCTGTCCAAAACTAAGAAGTTTAACAAATTTTCATTTCTGAAATGTCCTTTTTAATTTTCTCTCAGAAATACAACACAAACCTAAAAAGCTTATTATTTAAAATATAGCATGATGCAAACTGCCTATTAAGTTAGGGTTCTCTGTTCTCCTGTACCTTTAATGGAACCTGACTTCTTAGCACCAGCAGGTTACAAAATCCCCCTAAAGCTTAGTGATTTGAGTATAGATAAATTATCTTTTTGTTGCAATAACATGAGGGATGGGCCATTTGCCCAAAGTTCCTCATTGAGACATTAACTGGGCCTTAGCACTTCACGCAAAGTCAAATCAACCTACACAAAGTCAAATCAAGTTAGGCTTATACTGTAGCTTGTGTGTGTATATGTGTAACCGCGTATACTCTTCTAGCATTGTCTAAATGGGACATGACAGTGTGATGAAAAAATACACAGTCATAATATTTTTGTTATGTTTTGATTCCAAGACATAACAGCTAGACATAATTACATGGCAAATTTGCAAATCACATAATAAATTTAAAAGACTGAGAGAAACCAGTTATTGATAGAAAAACTTGTGCACACAACCTTTGCTCTTTGCAGACAGGATATTACACAGGATGCATTATTCCCGGCTTGAACTTCTCCTGCATTATTCTTTTCAGCTCCTCTACTGAATTGGTTGATCATTCAGCGTAAGCTTTACAGCAATATTTCTGGCAAATTTCTGGGGAGCAGCCATCTTCTTGTCGATCCACGCTAAAAAAGGTTAATGCAGTTTGTCAATATTACATATATGCTTACATTATACATATGTACACTAAGACAAAGAAAACACTACGATAAGTGAGTGTCTTAAAAGATCAGGAGCATTATCCTACATTCATGGGAACATACAACAATTGGCCCCAAAAATATATACACCGATCTACCTGTGTAAAGTGAACAACATTGATTATCTCATTATGATTGCACCTGTCAAGAGGTGGGATATATTAGGTAGCAAATGAACAGTCAAGCTGCATTCCATTCCAAAGTGTACGTTACAGGGTGCTCCCTACTCCCTATGCTTTTGTTTGCGCAGACGTGCGTTGGCCCTGCGTTACCATGATGATAAGCACCTCGGATGCCTGTTGCTGCTCTTGTGGATTTCACACTACAAACATTAAATATTGAATATTTATTAAAACAAAAACCAATACCATTATAAAGCATATACTATTGAAACATGTATAACTTGTAAATAAATTATTGATTAATAATAATAATAAAATAATAATAATAATAATAATTGATTAAAGATGTACTGAGATTTAAAAAAATATTTTTACAGATTACTAGCCTTTATAATACTATTGATTTCTTGATTAAATTAAAATCTTTAATAATAATAATAATAAATATATGAATACTTCTTCAAGCTCCATTTTTTTCAAGCTCCAGTAAAACTCAATGACTGATGGGAAATTTTTCATTCCCTTTTCTGGTGAAATAAAGACCTGTTGTTCCCTACATTGTTCACAGTTCCCTTTGTATACCACAGCACAGAGGTCCTGTGGAATTCATTCATGTTGTGGTGGCACAAGGGGGACCTACAGTACACAATATTAGGCAAATGTTCAATATAGTATAATTTATGTTCTCGATGAAGAAAGAGAACCTGGTTGTTATAAAGAAGAATCTGTTAAATTTTGCAAAACTGTGGCAGTTTTCTTTCCTGTCCTGCAGACATAAACATGCCTATGTCATCAATTCCACCCCTGATGTGCTGTGTATCATTTTGCTGTCAGTTTTTTTTTTTTTTTTTTTGCGTGATGAATGCCTTCACAATATCAGGAAGCATTAAAACCATCACAGAGGATACATTAGAAGTTTGCTGGTGAGGTTTAAAGAATTACCCACCATGTATAGATGTTTGTTTTTCTAATGTTTTAGACTTTTCTTAAAGTTTTGTGTGTCTTGAAAAACACACTTGAAAAAGCAATGTTTTCCCTCAAATCTCATTGTCCGCAGAAGGAAAAGGGGTCCGAAGCAGCATATGAGATCAGTGTAATTTTCAGTATAGTGATGTATAGGGCAGAGTTTGAATTGAGGAAAAACCTCCTGCAGCATTTGTCTATGGTTTTCTCTCTTTGTCTTCAAACTGGATAGATACCTCTGTAAATGTCATGGACAGCACCAACTTAACTACCTCCTTCAAATCCCTGAGTACAGTCCATGTTCCATCTCACTCAAGAATTTTATTACCAATAATCAACTTCAATAAAGGCTCTGTGTGTGGTCCTCTTCTGCTCTCCCTCTACACCCGGTCTCTTGGTAGGATATATGCAACTCATTCTCTGCTTTTAACCCTCAGACACTCAGGTTTCCACCTATAATATCCTGAATGTCAGATCATCAGCTTCAACTCAATCTCAGTAAACCGAACTGTTCCCAGGTGATGGATCATTGCACGCAATCTTGGGGCATTCTCCCCATTTTTCTACACAGGCTACTCAGCTGCTTGTTCAGTTACTTGTTATTTCAAGACTGGACTACTGCTACTCACTCCTGGCAGGTCTGCCCCTGTCCACCATTCGTGCTTGGCAGCTGATCCAGAATGCGGCTGCATGTCTTATTTTCAACCAAGTTCTCCCACACCACCCCACTTCTCCTCTCCCTGTGGCTTCCTGTAGCTGCCTGAATTCAAATTCAAAACACTGATGCTTGCCTACAAAGATAAAAATGGCCCAGCACCCACTTACCTCTCAGCTTTAATCATACCTCGAACTGCACCACATTGCTCTGCTTATAATACCATCTTTTTGAGATCGAGGAAGACATGCATCTAGACTGTTCTCTGTTCTGGCACCTATGTGGTGGAATGAACTTCCTCTTGATGTCCGTGTCACTGACAATCTTTAAACAACAAAGATTGTTTATTGTCTATTTCTTCAATATTTGGGTTAATAAAAATGAAAAAAATAAATAAAATAATAAGTCCTTCCCAACCGTGTCTGACTGATGGTACTTAGTAACTTATTAGTTAGTAATCTAGTATTCTAGTGTAAGAATCTGCCAAAGGTGTAAATGCTTAAATGTAGATGTAAAATGTATATGTAAGGGAGCAATCTAAACAATGTAGCATTTTCATGACCATTGCCACCAATTGTGTTCTTTTCAGCAAATGTCTTTGGGATAGCCTGGGTTTTGTCAGCCTTGTCCCGATATGGAAATGGCACAATTCTTTGGTTTAAATATCCATCCATCCATTTTCTTCCGCTTATCCGAGGTCGGGTCGCGGGGGCAGCAGCTTCAGCAGGGATGTCCAGACTTCCCTCTCCCTGGCCACTTCTTCCAGCTCTTCCGGGGGGATCCCAAGGCGTTCCCAGGCCAGCCGAGAGA
>JAQQZT010000037.1:25054727-25065793 GCA_030068275.1 Clarias platycephalus | reverse complement strand
TTATTTGTAAAAAATGTTTGGAATCATGTATGATTTTCGTTCCAGTTCTCACGTGTACACCACTTTGTATTGGTCTTTCACGTGGAATTCCAATAAAACTGATTCATGTTTGTGACTGTAATGTGACAAAATGTGGAAAAGTTCAAGGGGGCCGAATACTTTTGCAAGCCACTGTATTAGCGGAAAAAAAGCAGCATCTATGCTATTCCTGAGAACATTGCTGAGAACATTGCTGAATGCATTAATATACCAAAAAAAAAAAAAAAGACAGACAGGTCCATGTAGCCGGGTATTTTTAAAAATAATGCTGTCCACACAACCTACATTTTCAAAATATCTTTGTCCACATGATAACGCAAAACGCTCTGTTAAGTGCTGTTAGGAGCTCCCCTAATGAACAGAGGGCCAATCAGAAGCCTATACAAAAACGTCATTACCAAACGGTTGCACTTTGTAAAAGTCCAATGGGTCTCGTTCAAAACCGCCGTCGCTGTCTGCGGAGTCTGTGTCGTCTGAGTTTTATATGCAGCATCAGTGAGCTTCGTAGTACATTTAGGCACCTCTGATCATTAACATGATGTGTGAGTAACTGCGTGTGTATGTAGATGCATGTAAAATGTCCGTAAGCAATGTTAACACAGTCACTAGTTTACTACTTTTTACTTACTAGTTTAAAGTCCACTATTGCACAAATATCCTCATAAACAAAGCTGATGTCAAATCAAGGAGACGAGCACACAGACATTCGGCATACAACGTGATGTTACAACAAGCCAAATTCACTGAAAATAGAGTTTTGGAAATCTTCACTTTGGACAGAGTTTTCCAAAAGCTCCATTTTCAAATGATCAAAATTGTGTTTGCATGTGGACGAAAGGCCAAAACTACAGAAAAAAATCTCCATTTTTAAAAATACCCGGCTACGAGCGGACATGGCCTTAAAATATCAAAAGAAAAATGGCCGTATAATGTTGAAGGAAAATTATAAATAAAATTATTATAAATTAATATAAATTATCCCTGTTCACAAGGAATATTGCTACTGAGCATATTTTAATTTCTGTATTGTTTTAAGGACATGCTGTTAGCCACCCATTACTAAATGAATAAATAATAATTTGGCTCAAAGACGTACTGTAGCTTACTGATTAGGCATATACATTAACAACCAGCTTGTGTTTCAGGAATGTACACAAACCATAAGCACTAAATAATGAACAAGGAAGCCATAATACCCAAATAAGGGAAAAAGGTGCTGTTTAATGTCAAGCACTCTGACACATAGTGGATAGTCTGACATCAACACACTGGCTAAATGTTATCACCAATTTTTGTGTGTCTCAATTTTCCAAAGTGTCTTTAGCTGTCAGCTTTGCTTAATATACATCCCACTCATGGAAATGCCTTCTCTGATGACCAAATCTGAACATAACATCCATCACTATGCTTCCTTCTTCAGGCTGAGTGTTTTTCTGTTACATAGTTTTTCGTACACATTTTCTTTCATCGCACCATTTCAAAATTGGCACCTGCTAATTTCAGACATATTTCTTTTCTCCCTATCACAGCAGCAATTCCCATAAATTGCAGTTCACTCTTATGCTTCCATGTCACAAGTAAAAAAAAATGGATTGTGTCTGTGTGTTTGGAGGGGGGTGGGGGTTATAAATACTGAGTGCTGCTGGCTGGGTCTTTGTCATTTGGGTCTTTGTGGGCTTAAATAGGACAAGAAACATCTGCCAGCACAGCAGTATAGGAGAAGTCCTCACGATAGGTCGAAACACACCAGAAGCCATTGGAGCAATAAGCCAGAGCTTTCAACTGCTCCCATTTATCGACTTAAGTAGTGGCAGCTGACTCTCTATCTAGTTCTGTTTTTTTTACATCTATATTTACAAACTGTACCCAACAGTCACACAGAAAATTTTACCCATTTAGATGCTGGCTGTTTGCTTGTGATTGTGTTACTAGAGCTCTTCCATTGGCTCAACACACCGTGACCTATTAGTGCTTCATATTTGATCTGTCATAAACAGTGGAAATGTAATCTCTTTCTTCTTAGGGTTCAGCTTAACAGTAGACAAGGTGGAAAATAATATTATATTTACTTCCCAATAAATAAATATTTGCATTTTTTTATTTTTTATAAATTTAATAATTTTCTACATTTTTTAATTTTTTATAAAATTAGCTTTTCTCTTCTATTTTCTTATTTTTAATAACCTAAATAATTATGCATAGTCCATCTATTCTGGACAATGCACGACTAATTTTAAAGATGAACCCTTGTGTAATACCTAGAGAAGAAAGTGTGGCTTTAGCTACAGGAGAGACAGATGGTTTTCTTGGAGTTCTCGACTGTCCTGAAACGAAAAAATAAAATCTTGAATTGTCCACTACATTTTTTTCCAGTTAAGTTTCTACTTGGCTCTAAATTAATCTATGCATGCTACCCTAAATAAGCTCAAGTGAACTGAAGAACTATTCATGACAAACAAATTACAAAATATTAAATGAAAACAAGAACTCTACAGTGTTAGTTGATTAAAAATCTTGTGATTGCAGAATATTTCTAAATGGCCTGTCTCATCTATGGAAGGAAAGGTGTGCCTGATAATTATGTTCCCCCCTACATGCAGCTTTTTGTTTATTTTCACAATAGTGATCTTAATCACTGAGTGAAAGCTTTTTTTGAAAGTTTGTTTCTTCTGAAAAGCAAGCACAAAAACTATATGAAAACTACTATATTTTGCATGTTTTTATTCAGTAATGAAAATTACTAATCATGTTAACTCTAACTAAATCTACATCTATGGAATAAAGAAGACATCATACTGATGGTGAAAGTTGGCACATCTGTTGAAGCTGGCAAATAAATAAACATAAATAAAAAGAACAAAATGCATGAAAGAGACAGCTTGGTAAAGGCAGTATATATTGAAAGCAAGTAGCATCTACCTTTTTTTTTAAAGTAATACACATTTGCCAGAAAACATGCTCTAGCAGCACATAGGGAGAGATGCTGAACTCTAATCAACTGGACTGCTCGAATTGTTCCCTGTAATACTGCTGAACACTGAGTTTACATAGCAGCATGTAAGATTTATATTCCCGCTTTCCTCTCCTAGTGACAATATTGAGTTGGTCTGTTGTAGAAGGAAAGACGATATCAAACTTCTTACAAAATAGGCAATTCAATTTGAAGTCTGTTTTTATTCATATGCCATTACTATTACTATTCCATACAGTCTATTAATGCAAACCTTTTTTTATGATATCCTTGCTGTGACCATGTTAATCCACAGTCGAGTCAAAAAATTAATACACACTTCAGGAAAAACCTCATTAGTATAAATTTTTTATACTAAATTTATTGATATACTGTATGTTATATATTAATGGTGGCACGGTGGCTTAGTGGTTAGCACTGTATCTCCAGGTCCTGGGTTCAATTCCCACATTCAATTCAGATCTGTGTGCATGAAGTTTGCATGTCTCCCCCCGTGCTTGGTGGGTTTTCTCCGGGTTCTTCATTTTCCATCCACAGTCCAAAGACATGCAGATTAGTGCATATGCAGATTTGCCCGTAGTGTTTGAATATGCCTGTGAATGTTGACCAGAAGTCCTACTATGGTTGTACATAATGGGTATAAATACAATGGTCACTATTTGCCTCCACAGTCCCTAGTTGGACTACATAGGTTCCAAGAAGGATGGATGGTTATATATTGATATATATATGATAATTTTATGATATCATATTAATATACTGTAATATACATCATACTATTTTGTGTGTATACATTTTTTTATTGCTTTTTTTTTTTTAAATATAATTGATCATTAAGTATTGTACTGTATATCAAAAATAGTGTATATACAAAGCAAATATTCTGGATTATTTACCTGATCACTGCATTACTAACAAACGTAATTATATTATAATTTATAATTTATATTATAATTTATTAATATTATAAACGTAATAAAAGATAATTATAATTCTCTTCCTGAAGGTGGCACAGTATTTCTTTTCCATCTCTAAAGCTTTGATTCTTCCCCCAAATCAATAAGCACTTGGTCTTCCTTGACAATGATGAATGTTCCTGCACCCACACTGTTATGATATTGTTTAGTAATAAATAACCACAAGGATGGGCATATGAAAAGCGTGTTGGAATGAGGGGTAAAATAAACATCCTCTTTCAGCGATGAAAGCCCAGAAATAAGTTACAATGCCATCAATATCAGAGGACCAAGATAATGTAATGTAGGCAGGATCTATGCAGGAGTCTCATTCTCATAATAGTTACACATTGGTACTCACTTGCTTCTGGGATGGTGATGTACTCCTCAGTAGTATTTGGGCCACAGCCCTTTTGTGTGCAGTAACTCAGGTTGAACCTGTAGCGGCTAACTGGCTCCAAGTCACTGAGGTGCCATTTATTTGTATCTGGGTTGGTGATGTTCACAGTTAGGTGGGGTCCCACTTCCTCTGTGTTGTTAACTAAAAAGAAATATGGAATATATCTCAGATATACCGAATACTTGAATAGTAGATTTACTGTAATGTTGAAGTTTCTACTCCCATTCCTAGAAGGCTACTTCAGCAGTATACATATAGCTTTTTTATTTTTAACACATATAAACATATAATTAAGACTAGTTAAACACGCACACTCTCGCGATCAATAGTCCAAAGCTTTATCCACTATACTCATAAGTTTTTCTCTCATACTAAGATGGCCAATTATAATGAATATCTTATTATATTCACTGGAATTGAGTACCACAAACAACAAACGACTCAAAAGAAGACCCAGATAACATGTCTTGTTCCCATACAAAGCTAGACCCTGTCACCTCCCGCATGCTAGGCTGAGTGGTTAAACTCTTAAAAGGTCTGATTACTTAAAAGGAATATAGATCATTGTGGTAGGAAATCATTGAGCTGTGCAGAGCTCTTATCTCTCAATAACATCAGTGGTCTTTAATTTTCCAAAATTATAATTAAGTTAATTCAGTAAATTAATTAATTAATATAATAATAATAATAATAAAACTGTGTGATCAGCTAATCACTATCTCATTATAACTTGTAAAATGATAGTTACAACTTATTTGTCTTCCTGATGGTGACACATTATTTCTTTTCCCTTTTTAAAGCATTCACCTTTACTCAAATCAATAAGCACTTGATCTTCTTGAAAAATACAAATCTATAATGTGTGTGTGGTGTGTCTGTGTGGCAAAAGCCACAGATAGAATATGCTGGCTAAGAATCTTTTGTATAAGGGCTAAATTAATTGTGCGTCTTAACCTCTAATTAACCAAATTAACTGTGCAAGCCATCCTTTGATTAAATTTAGTTACTGTTCAATGCATACACGTTTATAGTAAAGCTTAGATCCCAGATTGTTTAAAAAAATAATTATTGCACAAACGAATACAAGCATTTTTCCTTCTTCATAGATTTTTTAGGCATTTGCCCTTTGAATAAAGCATCATGTACTGTAACAACTTGTCCTATTTATTTTAGTTAAGCTCACACACACAATCATAAAAAATAAAAAAAATCCATGATTTTAGAAAAACAACACACACTTTGTGTTTATGCTTCTCTCTGTGTATTAATGTGTGCATAAAAAGACCAACTAATATAACCCAGACTGAGCCACTTCAAATCATGTAAATAGTGAAAAATGACAGCTCACTTACAGATGGACAATACTGTCAAGTTTAAATAGCTAATGTAGTTTGATTGCAAACACAAATATAATTAATATTTTGTGAAAGTCAAGGAGTCATATTTAAGGCATTAACTAAACAAATGTTAAATAGGGAAAAATGTGCTGTAATGTGCTATGCTGTGGACCATTTGTTTTTGCAGACACATACCCTGATTTTTTAATATGGCACTGGGGAGAATGTGAGGGATTTCTGGTCGAGAATTGCTGTGATAATTCACATTGAATTTAAAAGTACATTTAAAAAATTACTTTCTCTGTTTTCACCTTTTCACTTCACTTAATTCACAGTTAATGCACCCATCAGTAATTTAAATCCAGATTTTAAAGATGTTAAATAATATATTTTGTTACTTGCATAACCATGAAAACAGCACAAATTTGGGGTTACAGTAACATTTACGCACAAAAACGAATAAATGAGGCCCAAGAATTCCAAAGGTTTATAATAATAATAATAAGAAGAAGAAGATATTATTTTTTCTAAATATTTAGAAAAATATATTTTTTAAATAACCTTGACAAGTGTGGTTCCAGGATCTCTTGAATCTTAGCCATGTGTCCTATTTTATTTGTCTTGAAATCCCATGTCTATTCTCTATGTTCTATAGAGCACTTCCCGTAAATACGCATGAAATACTGACTGTGTAAAAGCTCCAGTGCAGCCAGGTTTAGCGATGAGAAGTGTGTGCACTAGCATTTTTAATTTCTGGCTGCTATGTGCCACATGGACAGCTGGATGCATTATCCCAAACATTTCACACACGGCTTCCTATGCATGGACTTCAAAGTGCACACTCAGGCTCTTGCATGCTCTTCTGATTAAAATGTCCCTTCTTTTAATATGGAGCATGGCACTTAGCCACAGTGATCAGCTGGACTGTCAAGTACATGAATGAAAAAAGCCCTTCCAGATTGTGTATTTTATTGCCAGCCTGGAAACCAGAGATTTATCTGAGTGCCCTAGCTGATGATCTGTGGTAAGAACAGTTGGCAATATGGGCAATAATAAGTACCCTCCATGATTCAATAGCTTGTAGATTCACCTTTAGAAGCAGTAACTTAAAGTAAATTTTTTGTATGATTGTCTCCGTTTCTCACATCAGAAGTTTAGCCCATTCCTTTTTTTAAAACATTGCTTCAGTTATTGAGGTTTTTGGGAATTTGCTTATGCACAGCTCTCTTAAGGTCTTGCCACATCATTTCAATTGGGTTGAGGTCTTTACTATGGACTGACTAGGCCATTTAAAAAAAACCTTGATGCTTTTGTATTTCAGTCATTCTGATGTAGATTTACATATGTTCTTCGGATCATTGTCCTGCTGCATGACCGAATTTCTGCCAAGCTTTAGCTGTCTTACAGATGACCTAACATACTCTGATATACAGAGGAGTTAATGGTCCCCTCATTAACTGCCAAGGGGTCCAGCTCCTGTGGTTGCTAAGCGAGGCCGCATCATAACCCCTCCACTGATGTGCTTGGCAGGGAGTATAAAGTGTTTCTTCTGAAATGGTTGACCCCAAATATAGCACTGGGCATTAAGGACAAACAACTCTGCTTTGGTCTTATGTGTCCATGGAACATTGTTCCAGAAGCATTGTGATTTGTTTCGATGCATTTTTCCAAACCTCAGTCATGCTTCTTTGTTCTTTTTGTAGAGAAGAGACTCCTGGCCATACAAACTGCACTTGTTCATTCTTCTTCTAATTGTGCTGTCATGGACTTTAACATACTCAGGGAGGACTGTAGTGTCTGAGATGTAACTCTTGAGTTTTTGTATTTCTCTGAGCATTGCATGGTCTGACCTTTGGATTAATGTTCTGGGAGTCCACTCATTGGGGATATTGGCAACTGTCTTGAATGCTTTCCACTTGTGGATAATCTTTCATTGTAGAACATTGAACTCCAAATTATTTGAACATGGATTTTTTTATTAACCCTTTACAGATTGATGTACAGCAACAATTGCTTCTCTAAGACCATTGCAAGTGGCATTGTAGTAAGACACACCTGAATGCTCAAGACCTGCAAACTGCCAAAATGTTTGCTTTTATAGCGTTTGCACACTTGCTGATGATCAATTAATCGGGGGCTGATGAGTAGCAGCACCTGGCTGCAATTTTTTATTTTTGCTAAAAATAAATGGCATGGTAATAAAAGTTATATACATGTTGAGTTTATATTTTCTAATATACTAAGACTTGTTACAATCAGATTTTATGTGTGTTTTTAGAATTAAAAGAGGGGGTACTAACTTGAACATGATTGTATGTTACTACTAATAAAATGACTAATATTATTAATAATATTACTGTTGTTAACTACTATGTAGTACTAAGTAGTTACAAGCCAACATACTGTAGATTGTCTGATGTCCCTGATTCAATAGATGCAGAAACTTTTGACCTTACATCCAGTTAGCCAAAGCCCAATATTTTTGTAACTTAACCATAGTCTTAACAATTTATTAATGATATTATATTGGGTGCTATTTTTTTTCTTTGTTGCCTGTTATTAATTGAATGTGTTCAGTGGTTAAAGAACAACTTCTGACAACTTCCTTATAGTTATCTCTATGTGATATTTATTTATGTAACAGTAGGTATATGAGATGGAATACTGTTAAAGAAAACCTTTGGCACTGCTGCTAATAACAAACATAAGTAACAAATTCTATAATAACCATAACCAGGCCTGATGTTGTCTAGACTCAGACCAATGCCACCTCAGTTGAGGGTGGTACAACAGTGCCTTCTAGTGGTGAGATTTTAAAGGAACAAGGTGAATTTATGTACTTAATATTGACATACTCAGCACGTATTGCAGAACACAGCGTGTAAGAACCCCATTAGCCTCTACTGGAGGAGACCAGCTAAGTGTGAGAGCGTGCTTCTGAACATCTGTAGCCCTGAATGATCCAGGCTGATCTGGAACTATCATAAAGAAAAAGAAGATTAGATGAAAAATAATTGTTCTACACAACCATTATTTCTAGCTCATGTATTTTTTTCAAATACTGAAACAATGTATTTATACATACTTCTAGTTAAATATGCAAAATTAACTTTTAAAAATAATTTAGGACAGTCATATAGGTGACAAAATATTAAAATGTTACTGTGAGAAGAAAAGGTAGTTAGTCAAAGTAACTAGTTAGAGTACTTTTCCATTGCAGAAAATGAAAACTCCTTTGTGATTCCTCATGCATGTTGTTTTAGTCAAGACCTTTATAATTATTCTACCATGATCACTCAGCGAAGTTTGGCCCATAATCTATTAACTACTAATACCCCTATCTCACCTACGTGGTTTCACGCATGGCTGCAAGTACGGTTCATCGTGATTCACCACAAGATTTGTTGTGATTACATTTCCATCTTTCCACGTGTCGGCCCTTGCGGAAGCTCGCAGACTTTGCAGAACTTCGTGGAATATCGGGTGGTCACTCGTGGCGGCTCACGGTACCTCACACCGCTTCTCACCGCGAGTCAACCGCATGGGTGAAATAGGGGTATAACAGCAGGAATAATAGAGGTGGGGGGCGGGTTATTGGAGACAGGACGACTTTCTCACACACTCACACACACACACACACACACACACACACACACTCTACGTGTCTGGCTCACGGATTACATAAATTGTCTGAATAATGGATTACATTTTTAAAAATATAACTACATAACTGAGTACATAAATGGTGGACCTATTGCGTTAGATTACTCATTACATCCAAGCACTCTTACTTTGTAACGCGTTACACCCAACACTGTTAATGGCTAACTGCTAATCTAGAGTTCTTCAGTGCTGTGTTTTATTTTTTTATTTTACTGAACAGTGAAGATGTCATCATGAATAAAAGCCTTAAAAACACAATAAATTAGCAATTTTCTTTCTACTCAGAAATTTGGTTTTGAAAAGCCTCAAAATGGGTGAGAAATGGCATGATATGTACTGAAGGTAAGTGGGTTAAAAAAGGGTCTTTTTAACTTCTTAAATGTACTATTAAATATTTCATCTAACAATTATTAAAATTATTTAAAACTTTTATTATTTAAACTCCTACCTCCCTCTGGAGTTTTAAAAGTAATTGGCTGGCTTCCTGGTCCCTTGCCTCGTCCATTGTAGGCCATGACGCTGAGACCATATTCAGAATAAGGTTGGAGCCCTGAGATTAGGGTGTGATCTCTGTCCCCGGAAAACATGGCTGTGTGTTTATCACCATTCACTTTCCTCGAGTTCAAGAGACTGCGCATACGCCACCACTGAACCTGAAACACAAACATAGTTTTGCAAATATTTTTTCTCTGACACACAAGGTTGACTATAATCACATCATTTCTTTCTGTTGTGTGATCAGTATAGCAGAAACCCTGGCTTCCATGAGTAAATTAAATGCCTTTAAGTGGATTTTAAATACTTAACAATGCTATCTGGGATACTGTAGTGTAAGCACTGTGGTAACGTTAGTTTGTAGTGCAACTCTCTGCTTATAGAAATACTTATTGCTCTCTTTAGAAAATCTCACCTTGCAATCAAACTGTTCATACATTTTATATTGTAACAGTAACCTTATTATTATTATTATTATTATTATTATTATTATTATAACTATCACACACACACACACACAGACACACACACATAGGGTAGTCAAGGTTTGTGGTCACAGAAATTTCATTTACTGTATGCATTTGGGGTCAATTGCTTAAAACATTTGGGATTGTTAAATCTAAATGGATTCCCTCAGTTTCCCCTCACTATTGCATTGCCACTTGCTTTTATACTATTACTATGTATAGTAATATATGCATATACTGTATACACCTCTGAAAAAAGGAGACCATTGCAAAATAATCAGTTTCTTACAGTATGTTTTTTTTTCTTACAGGTGCATGTATTGGTGAGATTTTGTTTACATTTTTGTGAACTGCTAAAAATATTTCTTCTAACTATTGTTACTTAGAGTGTATATTTAAAGGAAATGACAAAATCACAACACATAAAAATAACCTAAGATAATGCAGTATTTGCAGAGCAATAATAACTTAAATAAAACAAAATGCAAATAATTTGTAAACACGTGATAATGCTTGTGTGGCATAACCCCAATTTGCAATTACAGTGGAACCTTGGATTACGAGCATAATTTGTTCCGGAAACAGGCTCGTATTTCAAAACACTCATAAACCAAATAAAATTTCCCCATAAGAAATAATGGAAAGTCAAATTATTCGTTCAACAGCCCCAAAAAATAAATACATTAAAATAATTAATACAAAATATAAAGTAAAAATAAAACAAATTAACCTGCACTT
>JAQQZT010000037.1:25043145-25054293 GCA_030068275.1 Clarias platycephalus | reverse complement strand
TCTGTGTGTGTGTGGGGGGGGGGGGGGGGTGTTTGTGTTTGTAGCATGGTGTTCAATAACGCGTGCACACAAACACAAAGAGCAGGTTGATACAGAGTAAATTGCAGTGGGCTCTTATTTTTTTAAAGAGCTGTACACTATGCAGCCAAAAAAGTCATCACCTGGATTTAACTCAGCAAATAGTTAATTACCATCCATTGGATAATTAATCATGCAGTGACTATATGGTTCAGCTGGCATGAGTTATTTAACCCTAATTGCTGTAGTGAGGAGCTTCTCATTTCTTAAACATAAATGTCAGAGAACATAGCATGTGGTTGTGGCAGATGTTTTTCTGTTTCAGAAGAGTCAAATTACTGGCCTGCAATGAGAAAAGAAAACAACAATGGAGATTGTTGGAATGGCTAAAATTGTGTTAGGAAATATAAAACCCATTATTAAAACCTGGAAGGATAGTGGTGAACCATCATCTTCCAGGAAGAAATGTCATCGGAAACACATCCTGAATGAGCCTGACGATGGGTGTGTGCTCCCGCTTACCTGTAGATGGTGTCAGTCTGATCCTAGAGAATGAGCTTGCTGGTGGTAAAGTTTTCCCCCAGCCTAGTATTCATGAGTTACCTGACCTGTCTACCCAATTCTCTACCGTATTTCCTTCCTATGCTATAACCCGTGCCCAGTCTATGAAGACTGACATCTATGAAGGACCTCTGATCTTTCCCTGGCCCCTTGCATTAATGCCGCAGTGGACGTTATGCAGGTGCCAGATGCTAGGGTAGCATATTATTAGGAGGATGGAGTGCTCATGCGCAAGTGGAAGGCGCAATGTTCTGATGTGAACTGGCAAGAAGTTCACCAAATTGTGATACCGTCCGATTACCTAAGTCAAAGTCAGGGCATCAGTACATATTGACTGCCATGTGTTCTACGACTCGTTATCCTGAGGCAATTCCTCTACGTACCATTAAGGCTAAGACAGTTGTACATGAGCTTATTAGGTTCTGTTCTATCTTTGGCCTACTGAAATTGATCCAGTCAGATCAAGGCACTAATTTTACGTCCAAAGTGTTTCACAGATGTTAAATGAGTTGGGCATTAAACATCAATTGGCTAGTGCCTACCATCCACAATCTCAAGGTGCTTTCAGATGACTGAAAGAGATTTCAGATGACTCTTAAGTCCATGCTCTGAAAGTTTTGCATTTCGACTGGTAAGGATTGGGTAGAAGGTTTACCTTTGATCATGTTCGCTGTAAGGGAGAGTGTTCAGGAATCGCTGGGTTTTAGTCCAGCAGAACTGGTTTTTGGACATACAGTGAGGGGTCCCCTTAAGTTGCTCAACGAGCAGTTGTTGTTTCAGAGTCCTTCTCCAGTGTCTATCCTTGATTATGTTAGTTACTTTCGTGAGCGGCTTCATAAAGCATGTGAGATTGCCCGTGTTCATCTGGAAAACTGTCAGACTAGGATGAAAGCCCAGTATGACCGTAAGAGTGTGGTACGTACCTTTCAGCCTGGTGACTCTGTGCTTGTCTTACTTTCTGTTCCTGGATCATCCCTACAGGCTAGGTTTACCGGTCCTTACACAATTGAAAGGAAACTTGGTGATACCAATTACCTTGTTTGTACTCCTGATCGCAAGCGAAAGAGTAGAGTATGTCACGTGAACATGCTAAAGGCTTATGTGGCCCGTAGCAAGTCTCTAGATAATTACACTTGTAAACCAGTGTCTGTGTCTACTGTAGTTACGCCATCACTATATAGTCCTGAGGAGGATGGGTTAGAAGCAAAGAATGCTCTGATCTTGTGTGCTCGTTTGCAGAATTCTGCAGTTTTGGATAATTCGGAGTCCCATCTCTCTCATTTGTCTACCAGTCAGGCAGAAGCTGTGAGTAATTTGATCGGTAGATATCCCAAACTCTTTTCTGATGTACCTTCACAAACTACGGTGATATGTCATGATATCGACGTAGGTGACAGTCCGCCAATTAAGCAACACCCTTACCGTGTTAATCCGAAGAAACGTGATATTGTGAAGTACAGTATTTCCTTGAAAATCGTCTTGCTGTTCCTAGTCAAAGTCCGTGGAGTTCCCTGTGTATATTAGTACCTAAATCTGATTCCACCTACAGATTTTGTACAGATTACCGTAAAGTCAATGCTGTGACTAAGCCAGACTCCTTCCCACTTCCAAGGATGGAGGATTGTGTGGACCGTTTTGGTAGTGCCCGTTATGTCACAAAATTAGACCTCCTAAATGGATATTGGCAGGTTGCCTTAACAACCCGTGCTTCAGAAATATCAGCGTTTATTACACCTGATGACTTTCTTCAGTACTCTGTCATGGCCTTTGGCATGCGAAATGCTCCTTCCACTTTCCTTATGAATCGAGTATTGTTAGGAGTATCAAACTGTGAAGTATATCTTGATGATGTCGTAGTATATTCTAACCCATGGGAAGATCATTTAGCCAAGTTAGAGGTAGTATTCAGCTGGCTGGCTGATGCCTCTTTGAATTTAGCCAAGTGTGAATTTGCCAAGGCTATTGTCACATATCTTGGAAAACGTGTTGGACAAGGCCAGGTTCGGCCAGTGGAGGCCAGTCTGTGCAATTGTTGAGTTTCCTACACCTGCTAACAAGCATGAGCTGCGGCGCTTTTTGGGTATGGCAGGATATTATCTGGGTTTCTGTAGAAACTTTGCTGCTATTGTTTCACCTCTTACTGACCTTCAGTACATGTACATCTAGGAAGTTTGTGTGGACTATGGAATATATGAATGCTTTCAAAGCGCTAACGGAGCTGGAGCAGTCTTGTTACAGGAGGACGAAGCTGAAGTTGAGCATCCTGTATCTTTTTTTCTCTAAGAAGTATTCTAAGACCCAACAAAATTACAGCACAATTGAGAAAGAAGCGTTAGCATTATTGTTAGCACTCCAGCATTTTGAAGTGTATTTGGGTGGAAGTTCTAGTACCATTACAGTTTATACTGACCACAACTTCTTGGTGTTTCTAATGAGAATGTCTACTGCTAACCAACGTTTAATGCGGTGGTCTCTTATCATGCAGGAGTACAATATTGAGATTCGGCATAAAAAGGGAACTGACAACTTGGTAGCTGATGCATTGTCCTGAACTTAGGTTCTTGGATTTACCAGGATTTGTCCTGTCATGTTTCAAAAATTACCATACTTGTAATTTTTTTTGTGTGTGGTGAAGGTGTTACGTCCTTGGACGTATTTTTTTTTTCCCTCTTTCTTTTTCTCTCTTTTCTTTTTTGGCTACCACCTGACATCAATAATTGGCTGTGCCCACTGATTGGAGGATGAGAGAGAGCAGTTGGGATTTAAACAGCATTGCTAACACAGCCCAGGGTGGCTGTGTATGTGAGAGAGCCTGCTGAAAGGATCCTTTCCTACTTTTTGGTCCTAAGAATTCTCTTGTTGCTTTTGGTACCTTTGTTAAGTTGGATCTTTTGAGTAGTGTGTTAACTTGTTTCTGTGTTACATTCATCCTTACAGTTAATAAATCCAGTCTTTGTTTGTAAGTTATCTTTGTTTGTGATGAGGTCTTAAGTTCTTGTAACTGTTAATTTAGTTTGGGTTTTAGTAGAGAGGGGGTGCCATTTTTGTTCTTTCCTGTTTGTTAGTTAAGGAGTTAGGGTATTTTTATGTACTTTTGTTTCTTTTTCTTTTGGCAGGTTAGTTAGATTCTGTTTATTAGTTATAGGTGCTTTGTTTGTTGGTTTGGGCTGAGCCCCCTCTTGAAATCTTTAAAGCCTCATCACAATAAACATGTTAAGTTTTTCTCTTGTCCATGTTGATTGGTCAGTGGTGCTACTACACACAGAGCTTCCGCTTTTTTTTGTTGTGTGCCGTTCCTCCCTAGACGTTAAAATAATATGGCACGTAACAGAAATCACTTAAAGACTTGGTGAAATCAAATTGTAAAAAAAACAACAGGATAACTCATGGCTTTGTTTAATAATAAAATTAAGAGCATTCCCACACTCACAATGCAAAGATAATTAAGGAATTGTGACTAAACAACTGTGTAGCCTGACAAGAAAACCAATTAGCGATATCACTAATCAGAAAAAATGGCTTCAATTTGCTAGGGAGCATTGGAAAAAGGTCATGTGTAGTAAGGATTTGACCCTCTCATCAATTTAAGATCTTGGAGAGAAATTAATGTGACTCTGAATGAAATAACTGTTGTGACATTACAATTTTTTTTTAAAATGATGCCACAGCCATAATGAATGCAAAAGGTTGTCCTTTTTGGATGCTCCTCTGGGTCATAATAAGGAGAAAGTGTCCAAATAAGTGAGTAGCACAGACTCTTAAAAAGACATTTCTAATTCTGTAATACATTGAGGCATGGCTGAAGAGACAATTTTGGACAAAGCTGAAGTATTGTATTAGCATCATACTTTGTATCTGCTTGCAATAAGGCCAAGTTATGTTTTATCCAATGATCAGCTGCCCAGGTTCAGTAAACCTGTGCTCACTGTATCCTCAGATTCCAAGTCTTGTTTGACAGAGGTAAATCCTAATGTCATGTTCTGTTGCTTTTGCCCTTTTCCGCTTTCTATGATTGTTCACCACCTCTCTCAACAGGGTGTTCTGCTGACAGGAACATTTAGCTGTTTTTGTTAATTTTTTTTTGAGAATTCTATGTAATCAGCAAGCTTTTATGTATGAAAAATGGTCACTATCTGTACAGTCAGGTCTATAAATTTTGGAAGATTATAATTATTTTGTCATTTGATCTCTGCACATAACCACATTGAATTTGACAGGGGTTTGGCAAAAGTGTGGCATTAACCAGTAATTACAGCCATTTTCATAAACATACACACCCATTTTTGGTGGCTCATAATCATTGCAACAAATGGCTGACAAGCAGTTGCATGGCCACTGAGTGTTATACAGCATTTACATTTGATAGCTGTTCACACAAACTCTCAACATGAGGTCCAAACTCTCAACATGAGGTCTATGAAAGTGAAGGAGGCCATCATTGGGCTGAAAAATAACTAAATAAACCCATCAGAAAGATAGCAAAAACACTGGGCATGGCCAATAAAACAGTTTATAACATTCTTAAAAAGAGAGAATTAACTGACAAGTTCAGCAACAGCAAAGTGCCAGGAAGACAACTAAAGTAGATGACTCAAGAATTCTGTCCTTCGTGAAGAAGAACTTTTCACAACATTTAGCCAATCAAGAAAATTCTTAAAGAGGCAGGGATGTCATTGTCAAAATCTACACTCAAGAGATGGCCTTTCTGTGGGATCAGACCGGACAGGCTAGCTTTGGTCCCCGAAGACATGGGTGAGCCTAGGATGCCCATGATCCTGTCACCAATTAACTGGTGTATAGTTGGTAACCAACATTACCATGTTAATGTTATGTGGTGTTAATATTATAGATGATCAGTATGTATGTATGTATGTATGTATGTATGTACAATACCATTTAAAAGTTTACATTCTAGAACAATATTGGAGATATCGAAACTATAAAATAATTTAAAATGGAATTCTGTAATTAAGTAACAAAAAAATACAACAGTGAGTTGTTATTTTAAGACATGAAGGTCAGCTGTTCTGGAATAGTTCTTGCAAGAACAGCATTGTCAAGTGCATTTACAAAACCCATCAAGCACCATGATGAAACTGGCTCTCATGAAGACCATTCCAGGAAAGCAGGACCAAAAATTACCTCTGCTGCAGAGGAGAAGTAGCAAACACATTTCCATAGCAATGGCTTGAATATTATTGCAAATTTTGTTTAACAATGTATAAAGAAATATAAAAATCAGGTAAGATCATCAAATTAAATTAAAGTTTTGACACATAGTGTATGCCTGTACTGTATGTATGTATGTATAACATTTATTATTCATCTTCACAATGTTTTTATTAAAATTCCTATTTATGGCCTGTCATAAATGCCTGAGTACAAGCCCATGAGAAACAAAGTTAAAACAAAGAAGAAAAAAAACAACAGGTACAAGGCTGTTTATTTGGGCTTTATGTGTGAGACACTAGCTGTGATTGGACCACTAGAGAAGCTTTTGGAAAAGTCAGCTGTCTGACAGAAGATGCAATCTAGGGTCACATGAGGAATAGTGGGCCTTTAAGTGAGGACTAGAATTCAGAAAGGGCATGGGTGAGGAATTACCGTGTAGCCTCCCAGATGTCCATGCAATTTGTCCTTTTGAACATGGTTCCAGCTGACATTCGCCACTGTATTGTTCATCACCTCCACCGCGACGTCTTCTGGTGCTGACGATGGGACTGCAGATGTACACACACCAAATAGCAATAAAAGCCCTATAATAAGTATTCCAGAGCTACATTAGGCCTTCTGGTGTCTGGATAATGGCTGAAAAACCTCCAGACCATTCAATACTACACAGACGGTCATAAAAGTTTAGTGTAATTTCCAAAATGAGGTAGCGTTGCCATTATTACGTAGAAATTTATATTGAGTCATGATTCATTTTTTTTCCACCAACCTGAAAAACATTTTATTTTCTGAGCACTGAAAATGGGCCTCTCTCTATACAGTAAAATGCTATTTACTATTTAAAGCCTAAGGAGTCAATTTCACTACTTCACCATGGCCTATTGCGGCTAATAAAAGGAGTTTAGATGCAACAACAAAACAGATTTAGCAAAAACACACTGAGAGAAAGCATGATAGCAAGGCAAATAGAGACAAAAGAAATAAACAGCACGCCAAAACAAAGTAAAACAACAAGCGAGCTTACACATCATTAGGAGGTAAACTTCAAAAGAAATCTGAAAGCAAACTGAATAAATTGAGCTGAAAACACAGATAGCTCACAGCTACTATTGAATTTTATTTGTAGTCTGCTGAAGACTACAAAGCCTCAACGTGGAAAATCATCCCTCTGTATGCTATTTAATATCCACAAAAAAGGCCAAGCAGGTGAATAATTATGTAAAGTGGAGAGTAATTTATCAGCTGGTTATTCTTTTCTGGATCTGTTGACATTTTTCTGACACATGCTTTACTGTGTGTGGGGGTACTGTTCAATTAATAAAAAGAAAATTGATATAGATGAACTCTTTATCACAAATTTTTCCTATTTTGCAAACCATGTATAACAAATTGCAGGCGAAAATGGGATTGTTTTTAATTTTAAGCTCAATGGTATTGTGAAAATAATAAGAAAATAGATAAATAAATAAAACCTTGTACTTACAGTCTTCTCCTGAATAGGCAACTATGGCTTCAGGTTCAGGGGCCCAGCCAGCATGGTTCTTGGCTTGGATCTTAATCTCATAAGGGACAAATGTTGGGGTGTTCTTCACCACAAATGAATGCCTCTTTACCATGTGCTCCTGCCACTCCTCTTCCACATTCTGTCGCCGGTAGCTCACTTTGTACTCTAAACCAGGCCCATTATGCTCCATAGGGGTCAAGGGCTGGAAAATGACAGAAAAGCATGTGACTTATTCCAATTCAATATGCTGTTTCCCAGATAACATGCAAAGCATATGCTGCTTTAGTAGAATTCAGCTAAAAATATTTCACATGAAATCAGGTTATATGGTTAAAGTTAATCTTGTAACACCTCATGCAATTTAATATATCAGCATAATTATGTATTGGTTATGGTAGTCATTTTTACTGTTACATATGACATACTTAGCCAGTAGTACAAAAATAATATAAAGGCTAAAAATGAAAATGACTTTAAAAATAAAAAGTAAAAAATATAGACATGAATGCAAATTCAAGTAAAAATGTAAATGTGTGGATTTTTTATTATTATCGTATCTGTAGTAGTAGGTATAATAAAAGAAGCTGCAAAGAATCTGTCTAGGAATCACATTTAGAAATTGTTATTTCACGCTTATTATTTGCTTGGTGTTGGGTAACCCAAGTTACACAAACAGCAATATTCAATAAGCCAGAAACCTAGGACAGGTCAAGACAGGTTTGTATAATGGAGTGTCTTGAGGAATCTCACTGCATGTTTATGAAAGAAAAACAAGTACACAAATAATTGTCATGAAGTTCACTAAGTTCACTCATTCTTCTATAAAAGACCCTAAGGCACATCAAAGTTGGATATAAAGTCAAAAAGATTTTCAAATGCTATAGAAAGTTCACTGCTATATACCTAGTCTAGTTTTTCAAATGTATTCTAGACATAAAATCTTCACTGGTGGCTTTTCTGATCAAACGTGAAGAGAATCTTTGACACCACTAACAATAACGTGGCAGCAGGAGAGTGAATGAGTCAGAATTATCTATAAAAGCATGCTATTAATAATAAGAGAAGCACATAATTCCAAGATGCCTAGCTCTATGCCATAGCCAGGAAACCAACTAAAAACCAGATGAAAGAGAATGAATCGCCTTTTCAAAATAACACTCGTCTCAATCCTGCCAACTGCTTTCACTTTTAATGAAAGCTTCAAGCTGCTTATTGCATAAGAATCCTGTACATTTGAATATGTTTCACAAAGATGTTTGCTCACTACTATAAAATGATGATAACATTTTTGTACTCAAACCTTTTTTTTGTTGCATGTAAAAACCCAAATGGTTAATAAGAGCCAATAAAATTGTAACATACTGTATATGTATTTGTTATCTCATTCTACTATGAGGGACCGGAACTGCACTTCAGTTTAATAACATAATACTTGCCATCTTACCTTCCAGTTGATATAGAATTCATGTGGCAAATTAGCTTCTATCTTGATGTTTTCAGGGTTCTTGTCAGGTGCTTTTGCAAGAGCAGAAATATGGATTTTTGCGCAGTGGAATTTGACAGAGAATACAGAGAAAAAAGAATCAGAGAGAACAATGGCCTATGAAATTCATGTTGAAGGGAGTACAGTAGAGTTTTAAAAAGTTAGCGGAAATCAGTTTTCACACCAGACTGAATATCTAAATTCTCCATGCCTTTGAAAGCAATGTGTTTAAGAGCAAAGCACCATGCCTTGTCGTCCTTGAAAATTAATTACTGAAAAATTAATAAAAAAGAGAAAAATAAGGCTGACCTGTGGGTGGGGTTTTATATCTGTCACTTGCTTTACTCGGGTGTCCTTTTCCAACTTCATTGACTGCTGAGATGCGGAAGCTGTAGTCTGTGTGCCCATGGAGCTTCAGCAGAGTTGAGTGGTGATTTCCAGGCACTCGCAATAGCTCCTTCCATCTGCCTGGCTCCCAGTGGCTCTCTTCATATTCAATGATGAACTCTGGATTGGAAAGTAGAAATAGATTGCCAACCAGAAGTTCATCAAAATGCTGACAAGCGGTATAGAAATGAAATAATAGTATTAAGAGATTATAATTTAGAGATAATAAATGACAGAGATTATGCACAAAAATTAAGTTATGTTTATTAAGGAATTATTTCTAATTTTGTATGAAATAAAATATAATATACTGAAATGTTATCGTTTTATTACTGTCAGCCATAAGTGACTTGTTTCCAAAAAAGTAATAATTTCTCAGCTCGGTGGTACCTATTTAATACATACATTTTCTAATTCCAGATTATAGTGTTCCAGTGGTTTTAAAGCCCTTACTTCGGTAAGTGCTTTATCCTTAATAGGGTGGTGTATGCATAGGCATCCTTAGAACCTCTGAAAATTATCTTAAACTGTTTACTAATTTGTATAACATGACATTCAATAAAACCAATTCGGTATTGGATTGGGAAATTAGATGTTTCTAAAACAGTACTCCACATATCTATTTACACTTACTGTATTACATATTCAAGTCATGTGTTCTGTGTATGTGGGATGATATACAATCTGTTGCAGTTTGAGTGGAACACTATTACCTGTGGTAGGGCTATTATGGTCCTGTCCTGGGATCCATTTAAGTTTCACTGTCCTGTTTTTGTGTTCAGCAAGGACCACACCTTGCGGGGCATCCGGTACATCTGACACAACAGCACAAAAACACTGTTTTGACTGATGGTAATGAGCTTTCTGATCTATTTGAAAGTAATTTAGAATCTGTCTATTTTAATTGTATAAAAGTAAACTAGATTTCAATTTAATATATAATTTGTTCATGTCAGTTATTAAAAATATAAATCGCACACAAAATAAGTAAAAAAAACTTTACATAATTTCTCACTCACCTAAAACTGTAAGAAGTGCCCAGGCTCTGTCCTGATCCACAGGACTTCTAGCCATACACACATATTCACCCCGGTCACTGAAGCTCACATTTACAATATGCAGTGTCCCTCCATCTATAAAATATCTGTTAAAAAAAAGCAGAGAAGAGCAATACATTTGAAGAGTAAGACATGCAGAGCATTCAATGACCACAATGATCAAGTGCAGTTCTGAGGCCATTTACCCAGTGCTTTGACTGTCGTTGAGAGGAATGCTGTCTTTTTCCCAGATCACCTCATATTCATTGATGAAAGATGGATCTACTTCAGCCTGACATGAGAGCTGAACTGTGGTGCCTACCAAAACACGCTGGTCCTGAGGAAAATTCACTATCTTAGTGGGAGCTGAAAAAGAAAAATTAGACTTTAGATTTAGATTTTAGCATGTTTTGAATATTTATTGTCCAAACAATTGTATTATGATATCTTTATTTATTCCATAATGTACAGTAAGAAACATGATGCACAAATTATCACATTATGATTACCACACAAGTGAGACTCCCAAAAGTCACTTTTTGTTCTTTTTATTTATTCAAAAAATATTTTATGTTAATCAGCAGAAACATTTGAAAAGACCACAGAGCTCACCTTTAACCTCCAGCATGGCAGTGATTGACAATTTGCCCTCAGAATTTTCAGTTACACAAGTGTAACCACCATCATCCTCTGCTTTTACACTGTGGATCTCCAATGAACCATTTGGATGTATGGAGAACCTTTCACCCTCTATGGAATTTGCACTGTCAACTTTTCTCCTGAAAACAAACAAGCAAACAAATAAATATACAAACAAATTTTGTCAATGCACATAAATTGTTGGAACATTTTGTGTATGATCCTATTAATTAGTTTACATTAATTTCTTCCTAATATCAATTAGTTTAGTTAACTACAGTGGCTTGCAAAAGTATTCGGCCCCCTTGAACTTTTCCACATTTTGTCACATTACAGCCACAAACATG
>JAQQZT010000037.1:25020182-25031447 GCA_030068275.1 Clarias platycephalus | reverse complement strand
TCTCCACATCATTGCATTCAGTTTTTATTCACAATTTGTTTAGTGTCCCAACTTTTTTGGAATCCGGTTTGTAGATGTCATGTTAGTTTAATGCAGGGCACCATGCACAAACACACATTTACACCTAGAGACAGTTAGCATAGCCAATTCACATACTGGCATGTTTTGGGAGGTAACCAAGTAGACACAATAGCCCCCTTTCACACAGCTAATTTGTAGTGCTTCTGTATTCTGTGTAAACGGCATGGAGGCAAAATCTGGGTTCATATTATAATTTATAATATAATTTATTGTTGTTGTTTATGCACCTTTAATCCAGGAGCTGTGATAGTAACATGGGCATAAATGAGATCTGTGTGTTAAAGGGAGCCATCCCATTATGAAATGGAATGAGAACATGTGAATCTATATGCAATTAACCCAATCACAGGATTAAACTTGAGGCCTTCAAACAGTTAGTTACCACCTGCACCAGTTTCCCACCCTAATTATTAGGCCGAAGAATATGAATATAAGTATAAACGTAATGCTAGATCTAAAAATAAGCTCTAGATATTTTTTTGTGCTACTGCAGAAAAATAATGCGAGTGTAAGTATTTTTTTATTCACTATTTAATTTATTTTTACTTTGACTTAAGAAAATTGCACACGCCAAACTTCCGTGCTTTGTAAACTGCAGGATATTTAAAATCATAATCTGCCATGTGTAGCCTCTATTTTAAAGCGTTTTTTGATAAAAATCTAAATACATACGGTGGCCCTACAGTACAAAACACAACCACATTTAACAAAACACAAACATCTTGTCGTTGTGTTTTGTGAAATGTTGTGTTTTGTACTCCAGGGCCACCATACTGTCAAGCATTCTAGTTTTCTCCTCCAAACTCATAGAACTGAGTATTAGCTTAAGTTTTAAGTTTGTTTTGGTTTGCCATGCATGCACTGGGTAAAAAAACCTTAGGATTTTAAGTTTATATGTTTAAAACAACTAGTCATGGTATGCATGACAGCAATCAAGTGATTTTCCACGGTGTCATTCCCATTCTTTCTCCTGCCCACACACACCTGCATTATAACCTTTAAGCATGTCAAGTTTATACTGTATTACAAAAGTTATGACCTGGGCCAATGGAGAATATGTCAGTGAACAGACTGTTTTGGGGTTATACATACAGTTGCTGACAACGACGGACATGGCGGTTTTCTGAACGATGGTACGTATTCTTGGGAAGGATGCATAGCAGCAGTAATCTTTCCGGCTATCTGTCTGAATGGCATTTGAGAAGTAGAGGTTTCCATTCAGTCCAACAGTCACTCTCTGGTCCTGCTCTATTTGCTTCATGCCTACAATGAGGAAATAAGTTCGCTGAAAACTTATGCCTGTAAATGCATAGCAAGTACAAATACACATAACATTTGCTAATAAGAGCTTTTTATTATTATTATTATTATTATTATTATAAAAAATATATTATTATTATTGATAAATTATTATTATTATTTTAATGATAAATGGTTGAAGCAATCATTAAACATTATTGGATGATCGTTAAAAGAACACTTCTGTGTAAGAGTGTTTTAATCACTCAAAATAAGTATTTATTTCATAAATACATTTTGAAGAATACTTCACATTGTGTAGTAACATAAATTATTCTATATGAAAATTAAGTTTGTCGTAAACTTAAGAATATATTAAACCCTTAATTTACAGAAGCATGACGGGTGAATGTATGTCATGTTATGTTACTTACTAATGGTCATCCAGTAAATTTCCAATGGAGGAATTCCTTTAGGTGGATTGCATTCCAGAATAAATGGCTGTCCTTCTTCTACCTTGATTGGATCAATTTTCTCTTTAGGGAACTTTGGAACATCTGGTAAGCACAATAAAAATAAGGCAAATGCTGAAATCAGCAGGTGCAGTAATATACTGTGGCAGCAGGAGGGCAGTAAGAGGCCTGGTTCTCTAGAGGCCTTTTAAAAATGTGCCAACATAAAAAAAGAGATTTATAGCACCCGACAACCTTGGTCCCAAAGCACAGTAATAACACACCATTACTACAGCACTGCCTCACATCAAACTTCAGTGAGTGAATAAGAAGTGCTCATGCTTCGTCACTGGTGCCCCCTTTGGCCTGGTTCCATCATTCAGAGATTTATATGGTGAGTTTTAGAGCACTGTGAGGAATATATCTAGGAGTATGATAAAGAGAGCAGTGGGTCTATTTTTCACCCTTTCGAACCCCAAGATTCACATACATCCACACACATACACAGCAGAGAAAGGGCAAAGTTCAGGGGGCTTGTAGCAGGTAAATACAGTGGACAAACGCACCGATTGCAAGATTGGCTGTTTCAGCAGACTTCAGCCTCTAAATCTAACTGAAAGGACCATAATAGTACAATTATATTTTACTCACTAGGAATGATAAACTCGATTTTTTCTGACATTGCAGTTCCTAAATTGTTGGAGGCATAACAGCGATAGATGCCTTGGTATTCAGTGAGGTTTCCATTGTTTGGGATGATAAAAGTTCCAGAATCTTCTTCAGTGATCAACATGGGGTCCTGGTAGGGATCAAAATCTTGCCCATTCTTAGTCCATTTAAATCTGGGGAAGAAAAATATTGGATAACAATCTTAATAATACAATTATTACCAGTAAAAAGTTGTTGAAATAATACAGCACACAAGAGATAAATTCAGGTAGTTTTTTTCCCCACAGTTACCAAAACTGATATTTTAGTGTTTAGATTGCAGATTATACAGCAACCATCTTCTTGTTTGTGGTTTAATAAGAGCTATATGTTTGTGTGTTTGAAAGTTGGAAGGAACCCAGAAAACAAAGTGGAATCCTGCATGGACATGGGGGATGGAGGGGGGGATGGGTAAGGTTGGGGCCACAAGTGAATCATAGCAGAGACAGTAATTTCAGCTCAGGATCAAACTAGGAGCCCTGAAGATGTTCAGCAGCAACTTTTGTATTGTAAATACAGGCCATGCCTATTCAGGATAATATGATTATAATTCATGATATGTGTACAACTATTCTCTAACCAATGTAAATGGTGAAAAATGAACAAAGCTCCTCATACTGTACAAACTCTTTAATGTTTATCCCTGGATATTCACAATACAGTAAGTCCCCTATATGCAAACATTTATGACTCGAAGATATGAAGATATGAACTTGTGTTCATGATTCTAAAGGACAAGATCATGGAACATGTTAGATTTATTCTGTGTATAGCCAATTGTGTTAGTATCCTAATATCTAGACAATGTTTGTTGGACTTATAAGCAAATTGGACTTCCAAACAAGCTCGTTTGTATGTTTGCGACTTACTGTATTTTTATTTTTTTTGTCAGCATCACATACTAGGGCAAAATGAATGTAACTTTAGCAGTGTTTACATATCTGCCTAAAGTTTAACCTGCACTATAAGTAAAATCAAAATGTTAACAATTAATTAATAAATAAACGCAATGTTATTTGCCATATTTAATAATCTACTTTTAAAATAAGTAATTAGCTACTTGCTCAATGTAAACAAACAGATGCACCAATATATATTAATTAGAAAATCTAAACTGAATATTTTTACTGGGATTATTTAATATTTTTTGTAATAACTGAAATAACAGCGCTGAAGTAGTATAAGTGAATTTTAACAAGCTAGATTAATTTTAAGACAAAACTCAATCTTTATCCCATCTACTTTTTAGATTTCTCATCTGTGATTTACTCTTTGATTAACGAACAGGGAGTGTATTTGGCTGAAGTACAGCTGAAGCATAAACAAACCCATAAGGCACTTTTGTACTCCTTATAAAATTTTATTTCTTTGTATTAATAGGTTAGGCAGACATGTACATGGGCTTTAACCTGAAATAATAATATCACCGATTACATTAAAGTTGATCAGCTTATTTTTTATCTTTAACCTTTAACTATTTCTACAAACTTTTTTCCCATCAATGACAGGTACTTCAGCTAGTATTAAAAATTCGAGAATGATCCTTTAGTTTTTCTTAACAATAATAACAGCTGATCAAAATAGATTAAAATTAAGCAAATGTGGCAGAGATTAAAATAGAGCAGATGTGGCAGTACACAAATGCAAAAAAAAATACCAGTCATTCTTTTTTTTTGTTGTTATTTTTTTCACATCACTACTGTAGGTATATTCATTCACTAACTGTTTTATTTCAGTTTGGGCATGCAATATGAAGACACATGGTCAATGCTTGCTAGTCATTGTTATTAGCCAGAGTACCTTAACATGGTGACTAAGGAGGTCTCCACATCCTGCGTAAACAAATTTACCACAATGAGGAAATGAATTGTAGTATTTTAAATGCTCAATGTAGTAAGATGTGTTATTTAAGATGCAATTTACACCATATTTTCTCTCCAACTTTTTGCGCCCAATGAATAAAGAGTGTGAGGAGAGATGCAAACAGAAGAAACATGTAATACGACATCAAGCTGTATCGATATAAATGGTATTGTCTCATCCTAACCTCTTTTTGTAACTGGCCCGTTTCACATTAATTTTAACAGAGACGGAGACATACCAAAAGAATATGCACTACATATCCCAACTAGTGCAAGTGAATTGCATAAAATAATTCACTTTGTATAAAAGTGTAAAACATATAAAACTTAAATTTGCTGTTCCAGTATTAGTAACTAGCATGCTACAGTACTTGGGAAGATATTTTCTCTTGGTCTTTTACAAATGAAAATAGGAATTTCAGTGTATATGCACTTGCTATTGTTAATATAAGTTAATACAGTACCAGTCAAAGGTTTGGGCACATTTGATTCAGGTTTTTGTTTAGTGTTTTCATTTTCCACATTCTAGAACAATACTGGATAATTAAAAACCATGAAATAACACAAAAGTTAATATAATTAAGCAATGTAATTTAGTAATGTGGCAGTGTTAGTATTAATGTAATGTAGTAATGTAAATAATGTAATTATTTTATATGTATTACAACAGTCAGTTGTTATTTTGAGGTCAGTCATTCTGGAATAGTTCTTGCAATAATAATATTGTCAAATTAATTTGCAAAACCCATTAAGCACCATGATTAAACTGACTTTCATGAAGACCATCCCAGGAAAGGAACACTATGACTTTCCTCTGGAGAAGTTCATTTACAGCTACCAGCCTCAGAAATTACCAATAACAGTTCCTCAAATTAGATCCTTCAGTATCATTTCACAATGTAGAAAGAAATAAAAAATCAGTCAAACTGTAGCCTGGTACTGTACAGTATATGGTTAATTTATAGTTACACAAATGTGTAATACTGCCCTTGTTGATATCAGAATGTATTTTCGCCATTTCTGTTTATGTTAACTTGTAGTTTATACAAACCAGAACCTCTACAACATATCTAACTCAAATATCTAACTTCCCACATGTCGTTCAAACAACTGTGTCCATGTCTGCCTGACAAGACATTTTAAGAGTTTCCATGGAAACTGCACAAGACAGAATAGTGTCATAAATGCTCAACCAACTAGTAACCCCCCCTGTGAATAGTAACTTCATTTAGACCCACAGTAGAACTGCATGCTTTATTTTAGACTCATACTGTGTATTCAATGATTAAGATGATTTTGGAATATTGCACCCAAAAAAATTAAATCAATCGAAAAATATATAATTAGTTGACTGTTGTTGGCAGCTACAAACAACAGTTTCCTGCATTGGGAAAGACTTTGCTGTATTAAAAGATCTTTAGTTTACTCAGTCACATTACAAGTTCAACTTGTGTTTTGCAAATTACTATTTTTTTTTTAATATATATATTTTGTGAATAGAAATGTAAGTAATCTATGGGTTTTTCAGTAAAAACAAGTTTTGTACTAAAATCACATACTAAAATAAGAAAAATACCAAAACAACATGCTCTATCCCAACTAGTGCAGCTGCCTTTCACTTCTCCTGTTTTCATTTTGTATGCACTTACTGTACTATTGCCCTTACCTGCAGTTATTTCTTCAAGGCTGTTGCACTCAAAAACCTTAAATAAATCTAATAATATAACATTACATGACTTTAGATGGCAGCTATAAACAACAGTTTCTTGATTTGGGAAAGATCTTCTTTAGTTTACTTAGTCATATTACATAGAACTGCAGAAGTTCAACTAATGTTCTCCAAATTACTATTTGTTTTTACATCTTGTGAATAAGTAAGTAATTTCTGGGTTTTTAGTGTTTCTGGATGCATTATGGCACACATGCAATATATAATAGATAAAATATTTTGCATAAACATATAACTAGTATATATTGCAAAAGCATAAAAAAGTATACATGGAAAATAGCAAACATACACCACACTGGCATTTCCCCAGTGTTGAAAACGCACATAATATTTGCAGTGTTTTAAAATGTGCATAATTTTATTAAGAACATGACATCAGGCAGCAGGAGCAGCAATTTTCTTATAATATACACCTCTTTTGGCAATGCTAATGATCTATTGTGTGAGTCTAGGCATGAGTGCATGTGTGTACTTGTTTGTGTACTTACTCTGGATCAGGTTTGCCTTTGGCTTCACACTTGACAGCAAAACTCTCATCAAAAGACAAAGCGATAAGAGTAGGTGGTGACTGCTCTGTTATTGTTGGCGGCTGCTCAACTGGGTAAAGAGAGCACAGAAGAGGTTTAGTTAAAATAAACAGTAATAACATGAGACATACAGGCCTATGGTACTGTAAGCCTCATTTGTGTGCTCACATTAATCATGGGCAATGCTGTATGTGTACTACTATGACTGTGTGACCTTAGTCCTTGATTAACATTGATTTGCAGGTCTAATACAAGATGTACAAAAAATAAACATAATAATAAGGTCAAATGAAATAAAATAATCAGTTGAACTGTAATCATACAGTAATCAGTGCCCAAATCAGTAGACATTAAGTTGATGATGCCTGTAAAGTAAACTAGCCTGCTGAGAATTGTTTATTAGGCACACACACTGCATTCACACATATTGTTGCACACATTCAAACACTTCGTAGTTATTCAGATTTGTGGGTGTGGTGTGGGGTGTAAATAAAACAAATAATCTTTTGCATTATTAGCAATTACTGTAGGCAGCACAGTGGTGTAGTGGTTAGCACTGTGCATTAGCACTAGAACTGTGGTTCGATTCCCAGCCAGGGTCGATTCCCGTCTCTGTGTGGATGGAGTTTGCATGTTCTCCCCATGCTTAGTGGGTTTCCTCCGGGTTCTCCGGTTTCCTCACACAATTCTGCAGATTGGGCTAACTGGCATTCATAAAATTGCCTGTAGTGTGAGTGTGTGTATGTGTGCCCTGCGATGGATTGGCACCTTGTCTAGAGTGTACTCTGCCTCGTACCCTAAGTCGCCTGAGATAGGCTCCAGCCCCCATGCCACTGGGGTATAAGAGTCACTGGGGTATTTTCTTATTTCATCTAATAGCTGGTCCTTTTAGCACACGTGACTTTTCTAATTATTGATTTTTGCATTTGAATGTGCATGGATGTTGCCATCCATTTGGAACTTTGTGTGTGTGTGTGTGTGTGTGTGTGTGTGTGTGTGTGTGTGTGTGTGTGTGTGTGTGTGTGTGTGTGTGTGTGTCCACTAATTTGAATTAATAGAATAACTTTAAAAACTGTTTTGTCTTATAAATGTGTTCAAGAATCTGGAAGAAAATGTTCACTTGTTACTTTGCAGCATTATAGGAAATATATCCATAATTTTGTATCCATGACTAAAACAAATATGAAAATAAAGTCATAAATAAATAATTAGGTTTACTCAAGACTTGAGCAGGGTGATGCCAAGAAAACACCATTTTCAGAAATGGTAACACTGTTGACCGGGTAACTTGGATTGGCCATGGTGCATCCTTTTTTTTTTTTTCTCATTTTCCTTTTTTAAAATCTATTATTTCCTAAAGTAACTGGCTATGGCTGGAGTATTAACAGAGGGCAGCCATTACGTTTTGCTTTCAATGTATTTTTATGTTCTTGTGCAGTCAGTAATTAGTTTTACTTGTGTGTGTGTGTGTTCATGCTTGTGTAATTTATTTAAATAAATTTTAAATAGAAAATAAAAGCATTAAATGGAATAGGTTAGATTGTGGGGTGAAGTTCCCAGTGGCATAATCAGGCTTCTTTTCTTTTCTTTAGTTGTCAGAATTGTTAGGGCACCCCGGTCACATCATTAGTTCAGCACTGTGCAGCAAAAGCAGTTTATTTCCAAGTTTCTACGTCAAAAAGTGAAAATAAGATCTGTACAATGTTTTTAGCGCTGCATTGGGATTCAAAAATGTGCAAGGTGTTGGCTTTTTAGTGTGCCTTAATAAAATACTCCAAATACCAAAATATAAGGACCTACAATTTGACATTTGAAGAAGAAAATATTTTTAAGACAGAGATAAGACTATGTGAGGTCTTCTTAAATGTCTTTCTGAATGTTTTTTTTAAATATTTGGATAAAATTAAAAATAAGATCAATCACTGTTATCTCTTTGCCGTAATAATGCACACAGTTGAACAGTTTTAAAAGTTTATATTAACCCCCCTTTTTCTTTTTCAGTATTCTAGCCTAACTTCTATTTGGATGTTAGTGGTATCAATGGATGGAACAGAAGTTAAACACAAACAGCCTTATATTATGTCTCTTCTAGCACACTAACAACTAACAATTTTAATGTACTGTAGTCTGAAAATCTTTTTTAGATTGAGATAAATGTTCAATGGCAGGGGTGTCCAAATTTCAGCTCCAGGGCCAAATGCGGACAGATGTTAATTAGCCCATGGCCTCCGTCGTAGACTGGCCAATGTGTTGCAATTTTTCCTTTCAATTGCCAGTGGCAGCAGACTGTGTTCACACAATTAAACTAAATAGAATTATTTTACTGAATTGTTTCAATCCTTGTTACAGACCTAAAGCAAAAAACGTTAGCAGTGAGAAATTCAGCAAATAGGCTTATTCTCTACAAACTCTGAAACATTCATATCTATACAATCACTAATTTGATAGAAGAAAAAAATTTTATTTTCTTAGAGAATAGCAAAATAAAATGATTAGATAAATGATGTTTAAAATATGCATTCAGATATGTCCACTAATTTGGATTAATAGAATAACTGGAAAAATTGTTTTGTCTTACAGTATGTGTTCAAGAATCTGGAAAAAAAATGTTCACACGATACTTTGCAGCATTATAGGGAATATATCTTTAATTTTGCATCCATGACTAAAACAAATATGAAAATAAAGTCATAAATAAATAATTAGTGCTAGGAAATTACAATATGACAATCTTAACTTACTCTCCAATGGAATGTCCAGAGCATTGGTGAGATGCCTTGTATTAAAAGGCGTCCCCAGTAGAAGGGAGATGCCCAGCCTCCACAGTAATTGCATCACTGGCCACACACTTGGGGTTGAGAAAAGTAAGAAGAAAAGACGGTGTGGGCCAGATCTCAGTACATCTCACTCCAGTAGGTACAGAAGAGTTGTGACCTGTGCAAGACAACACACACAATTATCATTCACACATGAACTGCTCAACTGCTCAGAATCAGCCACTGCTAGACATACAAAATGTCAAGATGTGGGTGCGCGCACACACACACACATACCTAAGTGTTAGATAGTTCATCCCCCCCAAATATTCACACCCACTCGCACACACCATATGCCCACAAAAAATGCACAGGAGCATGTGTGCTCAATAATACACACATTTGAACATCCCCATGCACCCACACACATGTGCATACACACACATGTCGCTGAAAGAGCACACCTGCATTAATGCAACCCACCCACGTGTCTCTTTAGACAAAATGAGCAGAATTTCCATATTAAAGGTTTCTCCTGAACACTTGTCCCAGACATTGTATCTCTGTTTATTATTTGTTGGAGTGAGTGGCAGACACATTTCCCTCCATCCTCTTTTTCATAATGCATCATACAAACAGGCATGAATGTAAATAAATGAGTGGCCTCCTGTGGTTATGATAATGCTCAGCAGATGTTGCAGAAATTATGTTGAATTATGAATTCATTCTGATTAACTGTTTTTAAGATTGAGAGTACTGCCATAGAACGGGTGCCACTTCCAGTGAGCAGCTGTTGTGCATATTCAAGTAAATACACAGAGGCAGGGATATAATGGTGCTTGACATACTGTAAGACCACTGTTTTCATGATTATTTTGTATTAAATGCCTAACCACGAATACAAAATAAAAAATAAAAAAAATAGGTCTGGTATAACACATTGAGTTCACATGTGGTGAGAAATCAGAGACTACAATATAACAAAGACTCAATAGGGAGTCAGGTACAAGAGGCTCAGATATAGCAAATTAGACAGTGCTTCAGATACGAGTGTCAACTGTACCACCCCCACACATTTCATTGCTCAGAGCAAATTTTGGCTTTGCTGATCTTTGCAGTATCTCTTAAACAGACAAAACAAATGAATAAAAGCATAAATCCCTTATTCATGGGCTATTTATTACATTAAGCTTGATCCTTACTTAAAGTAAGTGCCACATTCACCCAATAAAACAATGGATTCCCCACCTAGTACACTAGTTCTGCAAACAGCAAGCGATTTGGGATTAATCAAAATGCGAACAACTTAAAAAAAAAGACTGGGGAGTCAAATAAATTTCTACATAAAAATTATTGCTTAAATACAACAGACAGTCAAAAATGACTATTAAAATGTGTCCCCAAATCAAACACAATTTAACACAAAAATTTTATATTTAAAATATTTTTTTATTTAAAATGTTTTATATGAATGAAACTTTAATGGGTGCTATACAAAAAGCCATAAAACTGTGTTACTGAAGTTTATGCACAAGGTGAACACCTATTTTATTTTTACTCTTACTTATGTCATTGGTGTACAGCTAGTAAAATGGCTAATGTTTTTAAATAACAAGTTGTATTTAAATAGATGTGTTACTGAGATATTTAGGCTCTAAATAGGCATCAGTATTTCAGGACTCAAATATACTTGCTGTGGTTGCCACCTCCTTCAAGATTGTTGGAAACCATTTCAGGTGACTACCTCTTGAAGCTCATCGAGAGAATGCCAAGAGTTTGCAAAGCAGTAATCAGAGCAAAGGGTGGCTATTTTGAAGAAACTAGAATATAAAAAATGTTTTCAGTTATTTCACCTTTTTTTGTTAAGTACATAACTCCACATGTGTTCATTCATAGTTTTGATGCCTTCAG
>JAQQZT010000037.1:25001028-25011611 GCA_030068275.1 Clarias platycephalus | reverse complement strand
GGGTATATGAAAAATGAATATAATAAATAAAAAAAACACCGGTATTCGGTATGAAAAGGTATACCGCCCAGCCCTACCTACAAATATAATCCTATGAACATAATACAACTGAAGCATGTTCCCATTTTCCTTTTTAACTTGTTTTAGGTTTAAGAATATTAAGTGATCATCCATCCATCACTGAGGTATAATTATGAGATGACACAAATGGGCAAATTCCATAGGTTATCCATCAACATTGAGAAAATTATAAAATACGGCTCTTACAAAAAAAAAAGTGCCACTGCAGACTACAGTAAGGGAAAAATAATAAATTGTCACATGCAATAAAAAATGAAATAATATATCATAGGGGCATTGTGATCACATACTGTATGTGCTTTCAAGTTAGAAGTGAGGGAGAATGATATAATGAACGAAAGGGAAAATACATAATTAACATTACTGGTAATGTAAATGCAAGCTTGTGTTTGTGAACACAAGGGGAATTACTTTCTTTGATTTTTTTTCTTACTATTTCTGTCTCTTTGAAGTCTGTGAATCACAGAGGATCCATTCTCGGGACAATAATGATATTAGCCTGTGATCTGTTCTGAGTGGCATGAAGTGGGTGTGTGGCTGAGAGTAATTTCTCAGGAGAGACTCTTTGGTAGGGACAGAAATGCAGAGGCCCTCACCACATTCACTCACAACATCTGACAGATGTTAGTAATCTCCTAGAAAGCAACTGGTAACCGTTGGAAGAGATGGATTATAATTGCATTCTAGATCCCCTATATTAGAAACTGAAGCCAAATTGATTTCTGGACCAGAAAGGGAGATTTTGATTTCCCAGTACTGTGGAGAATAGGAGTGATACGCAGGAGCAATGAGTAAAGGATAGCTCTTATTTGTTTTTGTCTATTGCTCTGTTTTCATAACTGAATATATTGTCCACTGAGATTCAGGTTCTGGTTGTGTGATTCATAAGTGCTATGCTGAATGATACAAACATGAACTTCCTGCTATAATCTGGACAAACTCTTCATGACAGACTGTTTAAAGATTTGGCAGTCATAGTAAAAATGTTCTGTGCTTGTTCATCATTTCAGTGCTTGCATAAGCTTATTGTATCTCCTTTATCTGTTCTTTTACAACTGACTATCTGAAAAAGTCCAGCTTTACAGAAAGCTTTTCAACAACTGTCACCATAAAACCAGCAGGAGATAAATATTTACTCATTTTTGCACAAAAGCAACAAATTCAAACTGATGCACATGAAAAATGCATTCTTGCAGAGCCACAGATATACACAGTATATGATGGAAAAATAAGTCTGTAACAAACCAAATTCAGATGTATTTCTTGTATGTTCTTAAACACCAAAAAAATTATAATAATAGAACGAACAAAAATGTACATCCTTAAATCTCATTATCCACTCTATCTTAAGTCCCATATTGCTTCCTAACCTACCAATCAAAACACATGTGCAGAAACCCGAAACACTTGCTCTGCAACTGTAATCCTCTACCTGATGCACTTGTAACAAGCTCAGCCAAAACACACCAAACAGAAGTCTCTCTACTCACAAGTCCTTGCTCCATTCTCTTCTTTCCTTCTGTCTCTGGCTAACCCCTTCCTCTGATACACATTACAACAGACTGAAAACAGAATGCAGACAAGAATGCGTGATACGAGGAACTGACAAAGTGCTCTGTAGGCGGCCACAAGATGGGAGGCACAGAGAAACCGTAAGCTGCCAGAGCCTCTCCCTTAGCAAAGGAGCTCATTAAGTGAGTGACAATCACGCTGCACAAAGCCTGATCTGAAAGCTATTCACTGCACTGGGTGGGTGGGGTGGAGGGTAGAAGGAGAGAGAGAGAGAGAGAGAGAGAGAGAGAAGGGGTGGTTACCAGTGAAGGAATTTTGAATAGGGATGCAGTTTATGAAATACATTTTAAATATAAAGTATACTGACATCCATAGAAATGTAATCTATGCTAAGACATTAAACACAGATTACTCAATGCACTGTTTCAAATTGCAATTACAACATTTAATCAGTGTTCCTAAAAATAATATTAGTGTAGAGAGCATGCAGAATAAAATTTGCACAATATAATATTCCGCTCTTGGTTCTATAAGAAACCCACAAATAGTTGCAAGTGACTACTTATGTCCAACTAATTGGCACCAATTAAATGAATACATAATAAATAATATGACCAGAAACAAAGAGCATGTGATTTTTATTTAACTTACAACATAGCCATAGGTCGGCTAAAAACAATCCCTCACCAGCAAACTGGGGAAACAATTCAGTCCTCTCTCATTTTGTTGGGTAGCAGGGGGGAGAGGGGGAAATCAAGATGATATATGATGTGGAATGGGGTGTATAACTTACAGTTTAACAGGCAAGAGGGAAGAGGAAAATTGGAAAAGGGGGAAGGGTAATAGGGGTTATGCTTAAATTCTACTGATATGGGTCAAAAAGGACCTTGAAAAATTAAGAAGAAATTTTACATAAGCCTATATTAAAATGATGCATCAACCTTCCTTAGTATTTTCATGCTTTTATTGCTATATACTTTTATTATTACTTGCTGTAAGATGTATAATCCTAACAGGTACCATAATTTAGTTAGAATATTATTAAATTTAAATGCACCAGCAAAAAAAAAAGAAAAAATCCATACGAAATGAATTATGAACATATTGGTGAGCTTGCCTTTTTAGCATTTCATTAATTTTACCATCTCTGACGGTTGGTAATTATCTTAATTATGTACATCAAAGACAAAACTGGTCTTTGTATATTTCTGTATTACAACGTTTTGCTTCATATTTTCATAAATGCCTCAACCTCAGATATTAATGAAAGCAATAAATCACTGAAGCCCAATTCTGATGAACCAGAATGATCATTCCTGTGTGAACTTGAGCAACAGCTGTTCGGGCAAATGTAAGGCAATAAAGATACCGCCATCACTGCAAATAAATCATACACTAGATTGAGAAAGCAGCCGAACTGTTATTAGTCATCATTCATCTTCATTTAACAAATAACAAAAACAAGCAAACAAGTTTCATCTTGAAATATTCACCACATTTAAAATGTCAGTGTGCTTTAATTGACAGAGAGCTTGATTAATTGTGAGAGCAGACTGCCAAAATTAGACACTGAGGACACTCATTGCTGTGTCAATGCAGGTCCCTTGGCATTACCTTAAAGTGGCAGCAAGATGGGGCTGCCATTATGGGCAGCACAAACAGAGGGAAGCCTTATGAACTTTGCTCAAGCACTTATAGAGGTAAGCAGCAGAGGGCAGTGACAGAGGGAAGGAATAAAACTGTGGAAAGGATGGACAAAGCTGCCAGCTTTCCGGAGTTCAGCCAGGCTGAACAAACCTGACATTGTTCTTGGTACTGCCTAGAGGATAACCTCCCCTCCCTCCATTTCTCTCTCACCATCTCTGTGTCTTTGTGTCCCTCTTCTCTATGGTTCACAGTAAGCCACCATGCATTTCAGGGTTCTTCCAGGGTTATCTGATCTAGCATTCACAGACCAAAACAACTCTGACACATATTATGTGCATCATTTGTTTTTAGCTCAAATCCCTCGTTAATAGTATTTTTCTACTTAACTTGTCTCAAATAATGACCTACATTTTAAATTATAATCACAGACAAACATTATCTAATTACCATTCAAAACAGCATTTTGAGTAAGGGCACTGCAGAAGCATTAAAAAAACTACCTGCATAAAATCTGCAAAAACTAACTAATCACCTCATTTGCCAAGCCAAATGCAGTGCATGGGGAGCACAGGTGTTCTCCGCTACAGGACATAACCTAACTGTAACCTTCAGGCAAAACTAATAACCTGGACCATGTGCTCACCTGGGTCTTTGGTGATCTATGTTTTGGCATCTCCCAGGGCATGTATATAAAGTAAACTGAGGAATAAAAAGTAGCTTAAGGAATATAAGGGGTCACTGGCATGACAAGGTGAGCAACATAAAACCAATAGAGAATGTTTTTACCTGAATCCACAACATGTGCATTGGTGATCTACAGCTCAGTTTTAAAAGAATAGAATAGGTTTTTAAAAAATGCTATCTGTCTTGAAAGTGTTTAAGAAAACTTGGAAGCTCCCAATGGTATATTCTCCACTGTCAGATTAATGAAAGAAGATTCTGGAGCTCCATTTTCATATTATATATATATAAAAAGAAACCTACATAAATGTTCAACCAATTTCTTGGTTTGGCTTTTAAAACCACTTTCTTACAGATGCAGATATTAATATGTTGTATCTCTACAAAAATCAGTTTAAGATTTAAGGATTCAAGAGAATTGCTTAAAAACTTCATGCTTAATATAGACATTTCAGACCTTAATAAATTATGGGCATGTGGTCATCATAAATGATGACAAACAGGTTTAAGGATTGTTTTCTGTTTAGTTCAATTTGTTTAGGACAAGACTAATTTCGCAGGTGTTTTTATTCAGATTCAAAGCTTTTTATTTCTCAGCAGCTCCTTTGAACCCACATACAGTATGCCTAAAATAATGGCTAGATATCTGATGTCAGTTCTTTATGAACTATAACACCATATGCCTCTCCAGACAAAGTAGCATGACTGTTTATTTGCAGTTCCCCATTAGCCTTGACATATTAACAACTCTAAATTGATTCCAGACCTTGGTTTATAGGTGAGTACAACATCACATCAGGTATTCATTTTACAGTGTAGTCAAGCATGGAAAGGGAGAGCTGTTGCATGCTTAGAGCCACACTTTTCCATTGCAAAAACTCTACTCTGTACACAGGTTAGCGAAATCTTAAACATGTTAAATTGCAGAGCCACAATTACATGAGACATTTGCAGTTGGTATGTGTGTGTCTGTGAGTAATATGGTTTTCAGGACTGCAATCCCATTGAGTGATTTCCTCTCCTCTGCCTTTTTCAGACTTTTCACTGGCAGACTTGATCGCAGATGGCACTCCCTGTGATTATGGCAACAAGCATTATATGATCAGCTTTCCTGATTGGCATCCTCACCAAAGGTCTCAGGCAAACACACAACACTTGCCATGATAAAGCAGCTAGCACCAAATGTTAGGTTCACTCACAATGACTGCAATACAACTTTAAAGACAAACATGTTGTCATGAAAAATCTTAAATAAAGAAATAAAATTTATTATTATTATTATTATTATTATTATTATTATTAATAATAATAATAATAATAATAATAATAATAATACACTTACGGAACTGTTTTTGTTGACAGGTTTTAAATGAAGAGTCCTATTGAACCCATTTTAATTATGTTACCCCAGAAATCGATGAGCTATTTTGTCTCAGTATTCAAGCCTACAAAGTCAAAGGTCTGGAGCCCAGGGGTATTTTGAGTGTTTACATAAGCCAATTGTGAATGTTAGACAAACATGAGGTCACAGAGACAAAATCATTAAAACAACCATCCAGATATTTAACATGCATAGCAACATATTTACTCCAGACCAGATATACAAATGTGCTCTGTGTGATTTTAGAGCTTACACTTTGAAGAGCTGAAATGAAAAAAACGATCTCAGAATGAAAGTAATTCAGTGGTTCGATAGTAATTTAATGCAGCAGTGCTGCAGGCATAGAGCTCTGTGTGGATCATCACCATTATCTTCCCACCTGCCAGCAGAGGAAGTCCATTGCAGTGGGCTACAAGCGGAAAGTCTGCCGCCAAACAAACGCCTCCTGTGCTGCAAAATCAGATTTACAACAAGTGAGATTAATGTTTCTTGGAAGCATCCATATCCGAGTCTTTTTTCCTCCTGACACTTTAATGAGATAAGCCCAGACTAATTCTGGTTAGCCTGCAAAGATAAGGCCTCAGCATCAAGCTGATGCCTTTTAAGGAGAGATGAGCCTTTGGACTAAGCAGCATTCGGAGATAGATTGTTATGTTACAATATACAGCTAATCCAACAGCGGAAAATTAACAAGGATTAACTTTTCTAATGAATTCCTCTCAACAAAAGTAAAATCCTATGAACTTGAAAGAGGAAAATCAGGTGTGTTTAAATTCAATACATTCAGGCCACCATCACACAAAGCTACAGAATACTGTGTGATATTTCTTCTGAATTGTGAATGCAAAATTTTGTGTGTGTGTCTGTCTGTTTATCCGTAGATATGAGTTATCATTCAGGAATAAACCAAAATTCTATAGCTGATTTTGAAAATGTAGGAAAATATTAAGAATGATGACCCATTCTTACAGTAAATGTAAGTTAATAACATTTTTGATCACACACATACACAAAATAAAAAGTAGAAAATTAGACACAAAAATAAAAACCAACAAATAGTTAAATTGGCTTAACACTTACTTGTGTACAAGTATGCTATTTTCAGAAACAATATAAATAATTAGTAGATACCAGGTCTTGGGGCCTACAGTATAGGCAAACCTGTATAAGGTGTGCTGGGAAATTGCATTATTATGTAAATGTTCCTGCTTGCTTTGCACAATTGATTGGATAATTCACTGGATAATTACTTTACCAGCAAATCATGCATGATTGCTCCTGAAGCTCTCAGTTTGAAAAGTCTCTATAGGTAATATTATTAGGTACCTTTAAGCAGGAGGAAGTAATGGACAGCAATAAATTTCCACTGAATGTTTTAAGGCAAGTTCTAATGTGTGTAGTGGACTGCTGTGATCTAAGGGACATCACTTGTAGTGCAAATTAACTTTCCAAAGTTTATAGTTGTCTGTAGTTCAGTTAATTCTAGAATACCTTTTTTTTTTGTTCTGACACACTGTTTATAACTAAAAAAGGCTCTCGTTTTACATTGCTGAGCCCCCTACGGTATTTTGATCTATTGTAAAGCAGCACTTCCACTGCACATCTGGTGACTTTGAACCCAATAGGCCAATAATATGAGCAATTTCCTTGCAGCAATATTGCTCAATCTTCTGAGAACCACTACCTTGCTGATGTTAATGTTTTGTCTTCTCCAATGCATCCAATTTTTACGAGTTTTTCTTTAGTTTATGAGTTGAATCAGTTAAGGTGGAAACAGGGAAACAACAAAATGTGATTTTTAGTGTGGTCTCAGACTTTTGGACTTGACAGTATATCTTAATTGCACATCATAATGAAACTTATATTTTTATACTTATAAAAAGCATGATAGGACATTACAAAGACAAATAATTTCTGATATACAGGATGAAATTCAACAAATTAATAACTTTGTTGAATTTTATTCTTTTAACACTTCAATTTGTCTGTCAGCTGTATCTTACTCCTGCCATGTACTCTGTGAGTTGGAGTTGCTCATGAAAGACACATCACATACTGTGTAATTCAAGTGACAATAGATTTTATGCTTGGCATGAATGACTGACAGCTTTTTCATTTCTAAAACATTTTTCTGTTATTGTTTAGTTGATGCCTGTTGTCAATTCATGTCAGAATATATTGCCATTTTGGGACTGGCAAGTGTGGATAATGGTAATAACTTTTTATAAACTGAAATGTATTCCACAAATGCGAACATTATCAGAATTGGCTTTCTAATTTATCCACATTTAAATAATATGAGTATTTTTTATAATGGGTTATTACATAAAATAAAACTTGATAATAAACAACAGTTGATAATAAAATCATTGTCCTCTCTACCTTAAGATACCTAGCTTTCAGACATAACCATATAAGACAGAAATCTATTTTGAAGACTTCACATCTAATGGCCATTACTATGCTAAAAAGTTATATTAAAAAACAAATCTGAATATAGAAATATCCAAAATGTCCAAACATTTTAATTATTACTCAGGGCTGCCACACTGTTTGCTACTACCATTTTCGAGCTATGAAATATATGATTTCTGATTATTTTAAATATCCGTTTCTGACCTGAAATAATAAAGAGCCTAGCAGGGCTACTGTTAGTGTGCATACTTATCAGATGTTCTCAACACTCTCAGAAGATTGTGATGACTCAGACTACAGAGATCAGAGATTTATCTCCTTCATTGTACACTTCTATTCATTCTGTGCTCTGTGGCTGTGGTATCCCTTGATCCCTTGAGTTTCCCTTGGTTTCATATTGGGGGATCTTTAAAAAATTATGTGTTCAATTATTTTAGTAGGGTTTTCTTGAACAAAAAATATTATATATATGACTATTATGTATGTTATTAATAATAATAAAAATTTTATTAAATGTTTAAATTATGTGTTTATAATTAAGCTTTTACATTACATGATATGTCTACAGTGATTCAACATTTTTACAGGCTCTTTTATGTGAATGCCAAAGAAACAGATGAAGATTAACTTTTCTTTTGTTTAACTCTGCTCTCATCTATTCACTGTGTACAGCTGAGCAATCAGGCTAGTTTGAATACAAGAAAGCATTGTGTACTTCTGACAAAAACATCAAAGACGAAAAGAAATAGAGAAGGTAAAGAGTGTTTCAGAAAATCTCTTCAAGTCATGCAGCAATACATGAGTAACATTCCACTATAGAAACCCATTTGAATACAAAAGAAGTAAAAGGAAATGTGTCATTTATGTGTGTGTGTGTGTGTGTGTGTGAGGCAGGGAAAGAGAGTGCGCAAGATGCTCAAATAGTTTGTTGAATTACTGTCTAGTGAGTGCCTTTTGCCCAGAGTGTTCTGTCAGCCTCATCTTATACTTCCTGCCTTTAAGTTGAGCTTTGTAAATAAGTCATTGAAAAAAGAAATGTCAAAATGCTTTCTCTCACAAGTAACATGGCACTGTGGGGAAATGAGCGAAAATAAGAAGACAATTTAAATGAAAGTAGGTTATGTCCCTAGATAGTGCTCATGAAAATTCATATATGGAAAAACAATGGGCTTTGAGCACTTTTCTTGGCACTTTTTTAAATATAGTTTTCATTTTTTCAGAATATCAGAAATTTTACATGTTGCCTCATATTAATATTTAGCAGTTGGACATCCTGTACCAAGCTCCAGCAAAGTAATAATCCAGTCATCCATGTCTGGCCAATTATTTGACAAGTCGAAAAAACAAAAAGACTGTACATTATATTGTATAACATGTTATTCTCGACAGCTTGGATGTTGATAAAAAAAAATCCTTTATGCTTTTAAGAAAAAATTATAATCTATTTTTAGGAAACATCATGCACAACATGATCACGCATTTGCACTCTTTGATAAACAGGATTTGCCATATATAATTGGTTTGAGGACAATTTTGGTAAGCTCACTGGCATGTAGAGCTCGACAGGCAAAACTGAAATAAGTGTATGCATTATATCGTCAACTAAGAGCAGAATGGACTTGCAGAGCCCAGATTAGGACATAATTGCTTTTGCTTTCCACATTGTGACAGCCTAGTTCTCATTTGTGTGCAAGGCAATGCATCTGCTGACAGTGGAAAGCAGGAGACTCATTGACTACCTGTGTTTCAGTTCCGTCTTCAGGAATTGCCTTGAGTCAAAACAAAAGCCCCCGTTTAAGTACCTCTGTTTGGACTGTGAAGGAAACTTGGTGACCTTAAAAAACATGCCATGCTTTAACTGGTTCAAAGAAAAGGGTTAAATAGAAGAAGCAGTTGCACCCTATATTGCTTATAGCCTTTTTGTTCTCGTTGTTCTAAGGCAGCAAAACAATTCTTACATTCTTCCTTTTACTGAATAAGAGTATTAATGCATATGACCAACCCTGCATATTTAGAGTAAGACACAAGCAGAAGAACGTTTAATACAAAAATGACTGAGGGTGATATCATCAATATCACCCCAAAATAGGGAAGTTTTTACGCAATTCTACACAGCATAAGTTCACAGGAATTACAGTGAAAGGTTACTAAAGGGTCTAAAGCAATTAAAGAATATACCTAAATTCCACATTACTTTAGAAAACACCACTATCTAGTTATCTGTCTGAAAATCATTACGGCGTTCTGCTGCTCTGATGCAGTACACGCAAAAGCAGGCATTGAGGCACTCTATGCCATATTGTGACATGGGAACCTCAATAAAAAGTGTTAAGGGCCAGAGGCATTTGCATTTTGGAAGGCTATGAATGAAAGTGCTTGTTCGTCATCCTGTGCCTCTCTGAAAGGCTCTATTAAAAGAGGGGTTTTCAAATCCTCCATTTTGCTCATATTAAACTTAGACCAGAAAATGGGAAGTCTGACAGTTAATGCAAGTTTTCTTTGGTGGGTGTTTTACTGGAACTGAGAAAGCTATGCATTTCAGGAGTTTCACTTTTGCGCTTTCATTTCATTGATCAGCTGCATTGCTTGGCAGCATTCTGACGGTATCCTGGAAACAAGGGCTTTATCTTAAAATTATTAGGAAAAAATTCTCAAGACTCATGCACAAACACACTGCCTGGAAGTATCAGATTGTAAATGTCAGGTCTTTTGGCTAATTAAGACTTTCTTATTGATGGTGGACCTCTGAGTTTTACTGACTTCATCTAATACAAAGTTGACTTTAAGGATTGTAATAATGTGTGTGTGTGTGTGTGTGTGTGTGTGTGTGTGTGTGTGTGTGTGTGTGTGTGTGTGTGTGTGTGTG
>JAQQZT010000037.1:24868360-24879252 GCA_030068275.1 Clarias platycephalus | reverse complement strand
AAAAATTAATTTAATCCATTTTAGAATAAGGCTGTGACATAAAATGTGGAAAAAGTGATGTGCTGTGAATACTTTCCAGATGCACTGTACATACTAAAAACATACTGTAAATTATACCATTAGTGACCTTAGAGGTAATAGTTATGTACTTCTAGATAATATTTTAGTATAAGGAAGTATACTTTGAATTATACTTTACGTGTAATAGTAGTATGGTTTGAGTGTACAAGTAGTTCACATTTTAGTTTTATTTTATACTGCAACTATGCTGTGTAGTATGCTATAAGTGGACTTAAAGGTATTATTTATGTTCTTCTAGCTGGCTTTTTAGTTTATGAGAGTATACTTGAAGTATACTAAGCTAGACAATTACTGAAATTATACTTTAAAGTATATTTGAAAGTTTGTTTAAATAAACTTATCATACTTGTAGCTAACTGGTACAGTGTATTACTTTTATTACTTTATACCGTATAGTTAAATTTAGGTATTTAGGCAAAATGTGCATTTTCTTAAGTGTCCACTGGGAGCTGGCTCTAAACGTAAGTCAGACAAACACTGAATGAAAAGGTCAGATCTGTAAGGGTTAACCCCTAGAGGGCGTCAAACGCCCATTTCGTTTGTATTATATTTTGTTTGTAGTTAGTCTTTAGTTTAATACTTCAGTTCCCAGTTTGCACCTCGGTCAGGTGACGTAGGAGCTCACCTGAACCGAGGGAAGATAATGATCTTTAGTTGTGTATAAATAGCCTGACTGAAACCCAGTCAGGTGTCTAGCTTTTGTTGAATGTATTATGGTTTTGGCCTGTGTTCTTTTCTTTAAATAAAACCACCTTATTGAACCGTCAGCTCGCCTCCTCTGCGTACATGCCTCATTTACACACACGCCGAAAGAGAAACCGTGACAACATCAAAGCTGAAGGAAAATTTATGTGGTCTCTGTAGGGTTTCTGGGTACAGGTCTTGATGACAAAGGTCATCACAAGTTCCTTGGGTCAACAGCACTGGCATAAATTACCACCTCACATTTTCTCTGCAAAAGCTGTTTCCTTGGAGATCCAAAGACACTGGCAGAAGGAATGTAGTTAATGGCAACATTTGGGTGTAATGAGGTTAGTCTGTCCTGAAAAGACCTCAATTAGTATCAGTCGGCCAAACACGGCCTCTCAACATGGTGCTCTGAAGGATGAATTCAGTCAACTATTCCACAATCTGTCTGTGAGGACAAGCATTTTAATGTATATTAGTTTGTGTTGATTTCTCCCATCTGTGCATGCAGTGTCCATATCAGTCAAGCCATGTTATCATCACTCACTCACTCATCATCTATACACACACATACACCAACTCACATGCTCATTTACACACTATGGGCAATTTGGGAACACCAATAAGCCTAATCCGCATGTCTTTGCATTTTGGGAGGAAACCAGAGTACATGGAACCTGGCGGTACAAATCGACATTGCTAACCACTATGCCACCAGATCTCATGAGTTATACATTCAGCAGCAGTAACAAAAAGGATTCACAGCTCTGAGTCCAGAGCAAATCCAGTCATATTTTACATCAGGAAGCTAGTCTATAATTGGCAGCATAATGTTGTATGCCTTTGTTCAAAAAATGACTACCCCAATACCACTTGAAGCCCAACAACAGAAGTTTAAAGTTCAAAGTATATAATGTTCTAAAATGTATCTAAAGTACAAATGTTACATGACATCAATGTGGAAGTTTAGTCCAGATTTATTAAAAAAAAACTTTCTAAGGACAAAGATCTATGGTACTATAGAGAGTTTGTGTGTACAGTGGGGAAAATAATTATTTGATCCCCTGTAGATTTCGTATGTTCTCTCACTTCCGAAAAAAGGGTAAGGTCTATAATTTTCTAAAATAGGTTTATTTTAAAGGATAGAGACAGAATAAGAGTCTCTTGTAAGATATTATTTATTGTTATATATGTATCTATTTTAAATACCTTTTTTTTTTCTTTTCATTTTTGACAAACATTGTGGTGACGTCTAGAGCAAGTAAAGTTTTTTTTCCCTCCAATTATGTTAAATATTTTCAACATATGTTTCACAGCACCAACACTGTTAAGGACAAAGATCTGTGGTACTATAGAGAGTTGGTGAGGAACACAAACAACAGCTGGTAAAGGTGGAGCTAATTTTAACCACTTTGTGTACACCATAATAATACATAAGACTTTATTAAAGGCTCTCCTCTTCTCAAGACCAAGGTTATCCCTCAGTGGGTTTATCTCTTTTTTTGTGTGTGTTCATGTTTTTAATTTATTTTCAGTTATCTCTTTCATTGTTTAATTTTAACATTGGTGGTGATTCCCAGCCAGGGCCAAATCCCCCCAGCCACTGGATGCAGTGCCGGTCCCAAGCCCGGATAAAATGGGAGGGTTATGTCAGGAAGGGCATCCGGCGTAAAACCTGTGCCAAGTTGTTGTGCGGACCAAGTGTCCGCTGTGGCGACCCCTTGCTGGGAGCAGCCGAAAGACCAACAACATTGGTGGGGGAGCTTACTTATCGAGTGGCGTGCTGCTCTTTCACTCTAGACGCAGACTCACGGTGTGGCGCATCTCCGCTGATTGCTCCCATGGCGGCATCACCTAGCAACCACATGTGAGGGTGACTGCCAGTTCAGGATTCTGCACCGTAGCTGCCTGCAGATCTGCTCGTTCTGAAGTGCACGGTGCATCTCACGGATCTGCCCCTCGGGGGGCCCCTTTGTTGTTACAAAGAATGCATTAGTATGAATTACTGAATCAATGCAACATGGCACGGTGCTGATAATCCTGTGGCACTGCTGAGGTTTTATTCGACTATATTGCTTTGATAGCAGCCTTCAGCATGTACAGTATTTATTGTTGGGTTGGGTGTTTATCATCTTCCTCTTGATAATACCCCATAGATTCTATGTGGGGGTTCAGGGCAGGTGGGTTACCTGCCCATTTAAGCATAGTAATATGGTCAGCAAACCAGTTAGTGGTAGTTTCAGTACTTGAAAAACACAGTGGACCAACACCAACAGATTTCATGTTACCCCAAATCTATTAGACTGTGGAAAGTTCACACTGAACTTGATTTTTGGATTTTGTTCCTCTCCACTCTTCCTCCAGATTCTGGGACCTTTATTTTGAATTAAAAGTTGACTTTGCAACGCTGAACAGTCACGTTCTTTTTCTCCTTAGCCCAGATAAGACAGTTCTAATGTTGCCTCTGGTTTAGGAGTGGCTTGATACTAGGAATTCAACAGTTTTAACCCATTGCCTGAAGACGTCTGTGCATGGTGGCTCTTGATGCACTGACTCCAGCCTCACTACACTCTTTGTGAAACTCTCCCAAGTTGTTGCTTGAGCAACCTTTCCTACCACACTTTTTCCTTTCAGTCATCTTTCCATAAAGGTACTTAAATGCAGCATCGTCTGTGGCTTACACTTCTTGTGGAGGGCGCTGTGAACCAGCTTCTAGACAACTGTCATGCTGGTAGTCTTCCCTGTACTGATCTAGGCCAAGAGCTATTCATACTCATTGAATTGTAACTTATTACATTATTTTCATGAGCTGTAGGACATGATGATTTTTACTTTACATGTAATGCATCTAGAATATATGAGTTTCACATTTTAACTTAAACTCAAAAAAATGTTTACACTGTATGCACTGTACATGACAGTAGAAGGACCAAAATTTTCCATCATTTAAACATTTTGGTAGAGTGGGGATAGATTTCTATTAACTGTAGTTGGAAGTAGATATAGTTGACATTAATCAGTAAATTAAACTCCTTTAACGGCCCAAACATATGGAAATGGCGCAGTGGGCAGTATGAAGTCATGCATTGTCCTGCAAAAACACTTATTTGCTGATCAAAACAGGCTGTTTTTCATAGGAAAATTCCACTCACTAAATGTTCTTGGGAAAGAGTGCAGTGGACTCTTTATCTGCTTGATCTGCTTTAAAATATTTGCATCATTAAAAAATTTTAACTGCAGATAAGTCTCATCACCACTGTGTTTAAATTCTTATGTAAATGTCAATCGGTTTTATGCATTCATTCACAAAAAAAAATCCATCACAAGTTTGATAGATCTGTATGATAATATTTATTAGTCCAAAAAGTATATGTGAATGGAAGATAAATAGAAGAGGTACTTTATTAATCCAAAGGGGGAGTTATAATAGTACCAGTCTGAGAGCCTTTAGAGTAACACCTCATTACTTTTTTTTTTGTATTTTATTTAGCAGTGCAAGGCCTGCGCATTTGTCGCCTCATCAAAAGGAGCATTTCACAAGCATTATCAACTGAAGCATGGTGCCTTTGGGCGAAGATATTCAGTGCCCTGTCTTCATACATGACTCTCCTTGCACTTTTTAAGACTCGTGGAGGCCTGCATACACATTGTATATATCCTACAGTTTGCTGGAAAAGTGTGCGATCCTAATACTATACCTAATAATCCTAAAACTACTCTCACCACATTAACTATATAATGTCTCTACGAAATGAATAATATGTCTCTACAAATAAGTTCAATTCACCCCATTTTGTTATGGCATAGACCTTGTTTTATTTGTCATTTGCAAAGTAAACCAGTTTAAGTTCATGTCATGTCATACCTCATGTCATGTGTCAAATTTAGCAAATAAATGTTTAATTAAAATGTTAATGTGTATATAGTTGCTTCATTTAATAATTTGGTTTTGTTATACATATTTATCTGAAGTAAAATAAAGAGTAAATACAGTTTACAATTACAGTTAAAAAGTAAATTTAACATATTCATTTTATTAACTGATTATATGCATACTGACAAATTCAAAGTAAATGTACCACAATTGTATGTTAAATAGTCTAGTTTTCAATTTCACCTATATTGCATTTCAGTTTTATCTACTCGTTTTTTAGTCATTTTGACATAGGGTTAACATTGCATTGACTTGTATTGTATCATGATTTTGATTATATCCTCTCCATTTTACATGTCATTGTACTAAATGTAGTTAGGCAGACTTTCACTCAATTCATAAAGTATATTTTATAACTTTAATATTTACTCAGTAAGTGTAGTAACTTTAAGTGTAAAGGTGTTTTACCAAAAATGAGTGTATATTATTTATTAAAACTCAACCAACATATTATTGATACTAAACTGCATTTGTAAATGATTACAAACAGAACTGAAGTCTGGTTTATCCATTGTGCCAAAACTGTGAGAGGTAGATTTAGAGGTGTTTGGAAATGACACAAAATTCACACCTACAGTATATAACCCCACACCTTTTAAAAATATATTGTGGCATTTTGTTTTTTCATTTCATTTGAAACATCTCATTTTGCTTTCAAAAAGTCTAGTTTTTGTATGTTTGCAAGCTTCTGTGCATTTATGTAACTCAGAGCATCACAAACTATAAAAGGTTGGAATTCATTATCAAGATGAGTGATTAGACACAATGCTGTGGCATTTAATCAAATCTGCTCTTGTTTTTCAGTCAAGGGTATTTGATTAGCATTTGGGTGTGACTACTTCCAGTAACAGGAAATGGGATATTTATGAAATAACATTAATGGCAAACATAAGAAAGTTTGTGATAGAAAATAATAGAAAATATTATTTAATTGCTCACTTTGATACAAAAGCCCATAAAAACTCATAAAATTATGCATTAATAAGGTGAAAAATATCTTATCTTTTATCACTTTAAAAGGAACATGTGTACTCCTGCTCATTCATGAAATTGTCCAGTCAGCCAGCCTAATGTAGCACAAGCTCAAGAGCTTCAGTTAATGTTTTCAACAAGCAGCAGAATGTATAAAATGATACTGATAACTTTGACCAAAACATGGGTGTTGGAAATTTTTGAAATTATGAAAATTAGATTATTTTATAAACAGTCAATCTCATGGAATCTTTATCCACAGCATTTAACAAGTTTAAACAGAATGATTGTAAGGGGAGAAAATCCAGTGAGTGGGGATCTAAAGAGGGACAATAAATAAGAATTGCCGGACTGGTTTGTACTGATGGACAGCTTACACAGAATCAAATTACGCCTTTTTACAAATGTGATAAGCAGAAAAGCGTCTCAGAATGCAAACACAGGATGAGCTACCATAACCATAAGTTTTATTTCTTTCAGTAAGTATTAATATTCTATTAATAATCAATAGGAATATTCAGCTTTAGAGACATAAATTCTAGGCAGTAGATAATTGCAAAAAAGACTATGCAGTGTTCTAGCTAATCGATCAATCTGCTAAAGATAAAGTTAAGGAGAACAGCTCCCATTCAGTTTATTTTGTTTTGACCCTTAAAATAATTAACATGGGGTAAAACTGTCATATTAAAATGTAATCTTTTAATATTTAAAATACTTAAGACATAACCATAGTTACTTGGAACAAGGAGTGTTTACACCATTACAGTCCTGATCACAGGTAATTATCATAATTTGACTGGCAATAATATTGGTGTGGCTTAAAAGAATAAGAAAACATTTACTTGCTACATATATGTCCATATACAGTACAACACATTAGTGATTACATCAGGGATTTTTTTTCCACCTAAAAACAGGACTTTTGAAGAATGCAAGACATATGACGGAATTAAATGGTTCATATGCATTCTGTGAAAGAGTCTGATTAATGCATATTCGTTTCAGTCAAACTTTCAGATGAAAACTTTCACATATACAGTACAGTGTGTATGGTATCCAAATCTCAACAGGAAGGGAAAGAAGTGAGGTGTCGTTGATATTTTTTTTGGCTTGCTAAAAATGCAGATAAATAGAAATGCACCCCTTTACCCCTCCTTGTTTTAAAGTTTTAAAACCACTGCAGGAGATCCAGAAAACAAGAGGATTGAATTCTGTTTGATGCTATTTCTTCTTTCTACACTCCAATACATGATTGGGCATTGTGTGAGGGAGCTGAGACATCCCCAGTGCCAGCTCCAGAAATATAATATGCACACATGAGGTCAATAAAAAGTGAATTTTTTCATGCATGCAATGAACTTGTTTTTGGAAAGGTGAACAGTATGACCAACAACATACAAAAATGTGAAATAAATATATTAAATTCATAATTTATTACTACACAAAACGTTACACCCAGCATTGTGTAGGCACAATGTACAACCTGGGCTGCGCTGGCTCCTTGGGACATGACTCCACAAGTGGGGGTGTACTGCTGTGCCTGCAGGTGTATAGCTGGATTGGTCTTCTGTGGATGAGACTTGTTTGTCCGGTGTATTCATTGAGTGATCAGTCAGATTGGGATCTGGACTGACTTGACACTTTTTTTGATAAGCTCTACTGCATTGTTTTTTCTGTGGGATCAGGTGGGACAGGCTAGCCTTTGCTCCCCACAGGTATAAATGAGTTTTGGGTGTCCATGATCCTGTCACCAGTTTACTGGTATAAATGTTAATCACTGTTAATGTGTTAATGCTGTGTGGTGTTAATACTATGGTTGATCATTGTATTAAAATAATATCTGACCTTTATTGGTATACAGGCATTTAAATTAGTCAGTAGTCTTTGGTTAAAAAAAATAGCTTTTTCAAATGTTTGTTTCGTTCCCTGTTACTTTTTAACAGTACACAAAGGATATGCTACAGTAAAGCTGACCAAAATACCACATAATATAAATGACAAGTAGCAAGCAAACATTAAACAACAAATTATATAGTCTCCTTTCAAGTTGTTGATTTTACAATGCACCATCTTGCCATAATTGTGTATCACCAATCATGATAACAGGTATGGACCAGAATTTGTACATTTTACTTTATATACTTATATTTAACATAATTTATACATAATGTACAGTACTGTTTGTCTGTGCTGTGTGTAACTTTTTAAAAGTTGGAAAACTTTCACTGACATCACAGGTCAAATTTCTTATATAATTGAGTTACAACAGCAGTGTCCCAGTTTTCCCAGTGCTACAGACCTATGTATGAGACAATCTCCAGACTAAAAGGCACCCTGAGGGGATAAGCATCTGTCCAGGATCTATCCTCTAAATACATTTAATCCGGTTAAATTATTGCAATTGCTGTTCAGTTTTTTTATTGTGATGTTCTGTCCTAGTTTTTGACTATTACGGAAGCATATTATACCAGATATTGTGGGAGGTAGTAATCATTGTGCACATGAAATGTAACATGATAGCTCTGGGGAGCAGAATGGAGAGTGTTTATTCCACATTGCATCATAGTACAAACTTGTAGAAATAATAAACAGTGGCCCATAAATTAGCTACAATAACAATACCTGAAAATGGCACGTTTCAAAAATTCTGTTTAACTCACATTGCTAACAAACAACATCTCTTATAGTTTTTGACAATTAGGCTGAGTCAGCTTTATGATGGAAAGTTATTGGTTAGTTGCCATTAAAGATTATTTAAATACTGATTCTAATATTCTTGAGAATCACAGGATTATTAAAGGTAAACTTTAAGTTTGTAGCCTGCTGTTTCAGTTATGAAAAGCACTCCATTAATAATGTTTGCTAGGTGAGGAATATATATAATGTAAAAATTAAAAAAAAAAGAAGTTTAAAAAAATCCCTCCAACATGTGATAGTTGTTATATTAGACAGTAGGTTGTGCTGTTTTGCAACTGTAGGATTTAAAACATACCATGCCAACATAATTTTAACCCAGCAAAATCCCAACATAATCAGTTTAATCAATTACGATGCAAGAAATACAATAGATTTCTTTTTGGCCTTATTCTTTTTGGCCTTTTTATATTAAAATAAACAAACAAACCAATGAATAAATAAAAAAATATATATATAAATTAACAATTATTGTATGGATAGTAGAGAAAATTAGAGAAGACCATCTGTAGGATTGGTCTCATGATGATTTTTCATGAAATTTCATAACAGTAGTTTAGTAAATTATATGTGTATCTAATTTAATACAGAGAGCACTTCAGTCTGTCTTTCATCATCTGAGGTAAAATGAAGAATTCAAATGATCCATCTTTAGCAACATTCAAGGCTCACTGTTATCTTTTTGTTCTCTTAAATCTCTGTTTCTGTCTCACACTAGCATCATTGGACAATAAATGTTGATTTATTTAGTCATTTCTGTTGACCAAGTTTCTAATTCAAAAATGTAAAACACTGTTAATTTTTTTTGTTTGTTTTGTTTTGTTTTTATGATTTTTTTTTGAGGTTGTAGTAGCATGTAGGCCTCTGGACCTTTTATAATGACAGTCTATGGGATCAGTTGCTACAGTAAGGTGCTATAAAGTGGTTGCTATGGCGTTGCTTGACAGCTTCACAATGATCATGAGAGACTGATTGGTTGCTTGAGTAAAATGAGCCCACTCCTATGTCTCTATGACAATGGGATTCACAGTTCAGTGAAAGTTACTATGGAAGTTAACATAGCAGGGAATGCAACTGTGAGTACTTCCTGTTTCAAAGGGTAGTACCTTCACCATTATATGCCAGTTGGTCAAATTTGGGCACCTCTTGCACACCAGAGGTACAACGTACACCCTCTTGCGGGGTATGTTCCTGCCACCCTTGGAAAAAGCAGCCCATTCCCAAATAAGCATCACAACTTGACACCTCTTTCATGGGTCTATGACAAACGATACAGGACTAGTTACACGCCAAAGTTTGTCTGCAAAAAGAAAAAAAAAGAAGAAGATAATACAAGTGATGCTTTTCTTTTCAAGCACCACTAATAATACGTTAATTCATTCATTAATTAAAAAAAATGTCTGGCCAAACCCTTATAATGAAGTGACGATTTGATTATCATATTGAAAGTGTAGAAAGAGATAATATGAGCTTCAGCTTAACTTTGCAAGACAATAGAAAGCTAGGATGCAGGAAGGTAAATACTGAGTTAACAAACAGATACAGAGAGGCAAAAAAGTATTTCGTCAGCCACCAATTGTGCAAGTTCTCCCACTTAAAAAGATGATAGAGGCCTGTTATTTTCATCATAGGTATACCTCAACTATGAGAGACAAAATAAGAAAAGAAAATCCAGAAAATAAAATTTTTTAAGAATTTATCAAACGTTTTCTGTAAGTCTTCACAAGATTTTCACACACTGTTGCTGGTACTTTGGCCCATTCCTCTCTCCAGATCTCCTCTAGCGCAGTGATGTTTTGGGGCTGAGATTTTCTATGAGGTTGAGATCCGGAGACTGGCTAGGCCACACCAGGACCTTGAAATGCTTCTTACGAAGCTACTCCTTCGTTGTCATGCTGAAAGACCCAGCCACGTTTCAACTTCAATGCCCTTGCTGATGGAAGGTTTTCACTAAAAATCTCACGATACATGGCCCCATTCATTTTTTCCTTTACACGAATCAATCGTCCCGTTCCCTTTGCAGAAAAACACCACCAAAGCATGATGTTTCCACCCCCATGCTTCACAGTAGGTATGTTGTTCTTTGGAACTCAACTCAGCAGTCTTTCTCAGAAATCTTGCTTGTTTGTAGGTGACTAAATACTTCCACTATAATTTGCAAATAAATTCTTTAAAAATCCTACAATGTGATTTTCTGGATTTTTTCTTATTATTATTTTGTCTCTCATAGTTGAGGTATACCTATGAAAATTATAGGCCTCTCTCATCTTTTTAATGGGAGAACTTGCACAATTGGTGGCTGACTAAATACTTTTTTTCCCCACTGTACAAATTCCATCTTAGCCAACATTTGATTAACTCCATAAAAAGCTTAACTTGCATGTAAAACAGCCAGCCCATCCATCATGTTGTCAGTCTTATGCATGACTGAACTCCACAGAAATCTATTTAAATCACACACACACACACACACACACACACACACACACACACACACACACACACACACACACACACACACACA
>JAQQZT010000037.1:24855181-24867450 GCA_030068275.1 Clarias platycephalus | reverse complement strand
CTCTCTCTCTCTCTCTCTCTCTCTCTCTCTCTCTCACACACACACACACACACACACACACACACACACACACACACCAGTAATGCAATAGTATTAGAATGGTGGAAGCTAGAGGGTTGAAATCAATGAGCATGAACGGACTTTCACAAGAGTGAACGTGTACAGAGCCATCAGTGATAATGAAGAGAGATCACTGTATACTTAAACATGTTTTTTTTTTCTTTCTAAAAAAACCATTTCCTCCCCTATGGATCAAACAATAGTGAGATATAATTTTCTGTGATGTAAATAGAAGGTTTTCTTAGTCAGAAACAACTGCAGTCCAAAAATTAAACCTAAAACAGTAGAAAGGTGAAAACTGCATTTAAAGATTTATTCCCATTCCACTAAATCATCTAACTCTAAAATGGTGTACTAATCAACTATGGAGAAAAAAATCATAAGAAGTTGATACAGTTGATACATAATTGAAAAATTTAAAAAGGAATAAGGTTCTTATTTTGATTTAAAATCACACATATTTTCACTCAGCTAAATTTATGTTCACACTCCAGTCCATGGGACGATTATGACATATTTATTTAGTTATTTTTGTTGACCTGGTCAAAAAAATGTAAACCAGTCATCATTACACACTGGGTAAGCATTTTTCTTTGTTTTGATTTTTTTATGCTGCAGTAACATTCTAGACAGAGGAAAGCCACAAAACACATGGAGAAAGTTCAAGCTCCACACGCACACACACACACACACACACACACACACACACACACACACACGCACACACACACCGACCAGAGGTGAGCTTTGATCTGCCAATGCTGTAGGCCAGACAAACCAGACACCATGGTACGTCTATCTTAAATATTAAATGGACTAAATTGGTAAAATATAGTTGTTTTCTTAAAGATAAAAAGTTATTATTATTATTTATTTATTTATTTTTACAAACAAACAAACAAATAAATAAATGTCAGTTCAAGCCCAGGTTTTTTTCCCTTATGTATCTGTTTTTACAGTATGTTTGAATTACATATATGCTGCCTCCATGTTTTGCTTTTTTTCTGTAAAATCAATGCAACTTTTCCCACATTGTTCTTCAGTAATCATCTGGTCAGAGACTGAAAATAGAACACGGGTGACTGAGGAATCAAAAATGAATTCAGGAGAAGTACAGCCAAGGGTTGCCGCACGATCCTGAGCTCGGATTACTGTGCCTGTCTGGGTTTTCTCTGGGTTCTCCAATTACCTACTACATTCCCAAAACACTTTAAACTGATCCTAGGTGAGAAAGAGTGTGTGGACCCATGCACATGCTGCTCTGAAATGCTCTGGCATTCCATTAACTGTATGTTTTCACCACACATCCTCTTTCCATCCTGACCCTGACCGGGATAAAGCGGTTACTGAGGATAAATGGACGAATAACTCACAAAGTCAAATAAAGAAATTATCTGAACGGCAAGACCAATTCTTTTGTTTTTGCTATACGATGAAGGCATTTGGCAAAAGATGAATGTGAGATGATATAGCAGAATTGTTGATCTTCTTCTTCCATCTGTTTGGTGGGGTTCAGCTGCTTGTTCAGGAGGTGAAATTCTCATTTGAGTTAAGGTCTGGTGATTGACTTGGCCTGATTGAAAGCTTCCAATTTTCCCCCCTGATGAGGTGCTTTGTCACACTGATTTGCGACTAAATATCTTCATTGTATAGGCTTGCAAAAAAGGAAGAATTCCAGAACTTTCAGAGAAGTTCTGTCTATTAAGTGCAGTTTTCACAGTTTTCTTTGTTGTTCTTTTTTTTCTTAGGACAGTGCAACTTAAAAGTCTATACTGTATTTCACTGATCCAGTAACGATCTGCTTGGGGATATGTTTTAGGTTAAGAATTCTTCTCTGACCCGTGAGTCCAAAATGTGACTGAGGGAACAAAAATAGCACAAGCGAAAGAAACATCTAAAAGAACATTAACCTGTCAACACCCATTACAATACGAGAAGACGATATTAAGCAATATATTTTTCCGTACTGCTTCCCGACAGGGTAATTCTCATGACACGCCCATTACCGGAGGTGCAGCTTTACAGTACCTAATGCAGCACTGGAAAAGAAACTCAGTTATAAAAGAAAGGCAGTCCTGCTCAGTTGCTTGGTTGCAGTTTGATAATGGTGTCGTATTGTTTTATCTCATTTTATTATACCTTTTTTTTTGTGCTAACCATATATATATATATTTTGTACAGATTAGAATATTTGCCACACTTTTTTCTTTCCTCCAGCGTCCACTAGGTAGGTATTTTTGTGGTGTTCTTTTGCACAGCAAGGACAGTACGAGTCTTTTCTCCCCTTGCATATACTGCTATTTTCTCTTCTTCATTTATCCTCTGCCTTCTCCGCTTCTCGTCATCTTGCACACTTTTGTAATCACACACACGCAGAGAGAGAGAGAGAGAGGGAGAGCAGCACGCAGTTGGTGGACTCATTGCGGAGGACAGAGCACGAGAGAGCATCGTCTCCGTGACACGGATTTAATAGCGATTTCTAGCTTTACGAAGGTGTGTGAGTGTGTGCGTGTGTCCCTGGGTACGTGTGTGTTTCTGGAAATTTTTTTATTGATTGTGTGTACAAAGCCTAATTTCGTGCTCCAGCTGAAAGCACGAGCTGAGAGGAATGATGTTGAAAAGCGCTCTCCAAGTGGGTTCCGTCCCATACTTGGAACGGAATACCAAGCAATAACGCAGTCTCTGAAATTGATGAAAAAAAGAAGAAAACACCCCGCACGTTTAGCTGGTATGTATGAATCTTGGTTTACCTTTTCGTGGTTTAATATCGGGATACCCTAATGCATAGGCACCGTTTGGTCAGTCATGCACTGCACGTATCAGCCATTCCTTATTCCTTCATGGTATACTACTCAGGACCCCGATTACTATAGCCTACTAATGCACGCAATCCATACGGTATACGAGGCGAAGTAGTGCCGAAAGACTTTGCGTTTGTGGCATTTTGGACCCTGGAATGCCCTGTCAAAGTTCCAGTGTCCACCTTTTTCATGTTCTCCAGCATCCATAAGAAAAGTAGAGGTCCAGGTTTTCTCATTCACACAACATAATGGTCAGACTTGGACACACATGGACACTGTTGGCATTCACTCAACCCTAGCTTTTACTGAAGTTCAGTCTCTAATAATAATAATAATAATAATAATTTGTAATTGAGAAGTTAATTGAACACTAATGACTACTGTTTAATATGTTCTGATTTCTGTATTGAATGTAATTAATACATTAATTAATCCAATATTTTACCATTATATTTCACCAGTCACCATTATAAATGAGAACCTTTAAATAATGCATGATTGAGTAAATTAAAGAATATTGTCACAGGAAAATGTTGGTGCTCCACATGGGTTCATTGTGGTCATCTACAGATGCGTCTCTGTATACACACGTGAGCACTTTCAGCTCAAGAAACTTACTATGGATACACCAAACCAATAGGATATGATTAAACTTATCGCCTTTTAGTCTTTTGGATCATCTATGGATCTGATTAATCAGTAGTACTATCATACCTGGGCCCTAATGATCCCTAGCAGCACTGCAGGGATCAGCAGTACTAAGGAAGGAGAAAAAGAGAATAGCCTCTGGGGATATAATGACAGAGGAGGTAAAGATGAAAGCGTGGAAGGGAGTAGTGCATCAATACAAGAATAAGGGAAGGAAGGGACAAAAAAAACTTTATGCAACCAAGTTTAAAACGTTTGAAAATATTTGTTGTTACTGATATTACATGTTTCGCTCACAAGACATTTTTTTTATAAGACTTTGTGGATATCATTAGTATTTTCATGATCAAACATATTTCATACAGTAATTAAAAGCTTATGTAACATTTAAAAGTCAACATGAATCAAAAATAATTTGGAAAAATTACATTTTAATTTTTTTTAGATATAAAATACAAAAGACGTGTTTTTTGCTGATTTACTACTTTGTAGTTGTACTTCAGGCAATCTACCAAACATAAAATGTAATATAATAGTGATATCTATTATTTATTCTAAAAGTGTTTATATACAACACATTGACTGTGGTTGAGTTATGATTGCTGACCTGTGTGGTTTATGACCCTTCTTGAAAACGACCCTTCTTGAAAACCAAGACTCTGACCCTCGGTTTGTTTAATCTCCTTTAAATCTTCATGCAAAGAAATCCATATTGCTGTCACTCTTTTTATGTGTGTGAACTCAAATGACAGAGAGATAGAGGGATGGAGAGAAACTGAGAACATGACGGAAATATAAAGAAGAAAAACAGGGTCTCTAAGGGCAGCACATAGTAAGAGAGGTATATAGAAACTGAAGGAAGACAAAGAGGGACAGAGGATCAAAAATTGGAAGCCTTGTGAAAATGAATGAGGCATAGAAGTGACATAGGAAATGATAGAGAGATGAAGACAGATAAAGCTAGGGTTAGAAATTCTGTTGGAATGCTGAGTTCTATACACATCTCATCTCCCATCATGCAATTTTCAGAAGGGACCAGTTTCCTCGTTTTCATGTTTATTTATAGGTGCATCTGGAATGCTTGGCTTATCTCATTTTGTAGCTAACAAGCACAGCCAAATTAGAGGTGAGAACATTGGGGAAGAGCAGTATGCAGAATTCTGTTTAAACATGCCAGAACAGTGCTGAACTCTCATCTTCTGAGACTGTTAAAGCCTCGGTAGATCATCTCCGCTGCTATATGAGAATAAACATGAAGGCTATATTTATATGCTTAATAAAATTTTATTATGTGATTTTATGATTTATAGAACTAAATGTCAATTTCACATTTTCTCAGCACAAATTTCATGTTATGCAAATTTTATATAGATTAGCAAAACTTTATTTCTCCAGCTCATAGTTTTTTCTCTCCCACAAATCAGTCTGCAGTTGTATTTGTGGATGAGTATGTAAATATGTAATTTAGTATCAATGATATATTGGTTGTGCTTTAATTTAAAAAAATAGCAAACTCATGATTTGATTGTGTTTTGTAGTGAGCTGCTGGCCGCAAATTGGATCATGGAAAAAAAGTATTGAGTTTGTTAAAGATCATAAGAAACTTTTCAGTGAAAAAACTATTCAGTTTCCCATGCATTGTCAGCCTTTTCCTCTACCAGGTTTAGTTTAACTTTGGTACTTGATTACAGCACTTTATCATAGTACACAAGTATGTACTGTAAAACGTCAATTTGCGCATTGTCTGATCGAATATGCATCGTGGTCCCATAAAGTTATACTAGAGCTCAGAAATCCCAATTGGAGCACAAGGCGTAACAGACTGATGCAGAAATAGCAAATGCAAGCAACTGCATTCCTCGCACAACACATGTATGTCACATTTCTTGTTCAGAAAGCAATCATGCATCTCTTGAGTGTTGTAGTGTTCTCACAGTTTAATTTTCCTTTGTAAATATAATTTTGTTTAATAGGGAAGTGAATCATGGCTCCCAAATGCTATAAACCCAGCTCTAGTAGTAGATCAAAACTGTTAAATGAAGGATGTACAGTATAGTGTTTTCCAAAACTTTTTTGCATATTGTGATGTCAGCCACAGATATTCTTTAAGACCAGTAAGTTGCAAGGTGGTCCTCCATGGATCAGACTTTTTTGTTGTCCAGCACACCCCACAGATAGACAATTAGATTGTGATCTGGAGAATTCAGAGACCAAGCCAAACTACATTCCATTTAGTGTGACTGGGTACTTATCACGCTGAAAGAGTCAACTGCCATTCGGAAATGATATTGCCATGAAGAGATGCACTTGGTCAGTTTTTACGTGGGTTGTACAGTACATACTGTATCAATGTAAGATCCACATGAATGCTAGAACCCAATGTTTCCCAGCAGAACATTGCTAAGAGCATTACACTGCCTTAGCTGGCTTGGAGGTTTCAGAAGCGCATTCTGGTGCCATCTCATGGTAAATGCATCCTGCCATCCACATGGTATAAAAAACATGATTTGATCAACTGGACCACCTTCTTCTATTGCTCCATGGTCTAGTTATGAAGTTCATGTGCCCATTGTAAGAGCTTTTGTTGGTGGACGGTGTTCAGCTTGGGCACTCTAAATGGCCTGCAACTACGCAGCACCATTAGCAGCAAGCTGTGATACACCCTCTCTTCTGTTACTTATTTATTATAGCTGGCATTAACGTTTTTCAGCAATTGGTGCTACAGTAGCTCTTCTGTAGGATCACATGAGACAGATAGGCCTTATTTCACCACACCCATCAGGCACCTATGACCCTCTTGGTGATTACATGAACACTGTTTACTTGCTGCCTTATATATCCCACCCTTAAACTTAGTATTTTAAAGGCTTGTGTACAGTAGGGGCCAAAAGTCTAAAATCACATTGAACATACGTTGTTGTTGTTGTTTAAACAAAAGGTTTAAGAATTTAGCTATTCCACATAATAATAACTAGGACCAAATTGTATAGAGCTAATGTTTAAAATGAATTGGTAAATCCAAAATCCTCTCTCTCTCTCTCTCTCTCTCTCTCTCTCTCTCTCTCTCTCTCTCTGTCTGTGCCATTCCCTTGGTGATGGTTGGAGCTTAAGGGACAAGTTTGATGGACTAGGGGAAATAGGGCAGAGTGATGATGGGCTTGTGGAACGGCTCACTGGCCACTGCCCATCCCCCCCCCCCCCCCCACTCTCTCTGTTAAGTGCACTTACTCCCCTGGCCCTGCCACTTATCCTCAGGAATCACCCTTACATTTTATCTGCACTAATAAGGACCCCATGGAATTTTGATCACTCTCCACTCTGCTGTTCGCTTCCAGAGTCTTTGTTAGGTGCTTGTTTTATTATATATGTGTGTGTGTGTGTGTGGGGGGGATTGGGGTTACACAAAGAATGTTAAGATTTCAGACTTACTTGTATATAAAGCACTTGTCATAAACTACTTATTTCAGGCTTTTTTTTGGTGCACTATAAAGAGATAGTTTTACAACAGAGTGTGTATTGATTGTCCATTTTATCTGAGGCTCTTGGCAAAGCCATTGCAATCTGTTGCGGCTTTAGACTGTTATCTTAGCTAAGGGTGTAAATAAATAGTCATTTATAATTTTACCAGCCAGCTGACCATCTGAAAATCTATTAATGGCATTAAAATGTAACAAAACTGAAAATATCCCTTCGCATGCTTCACTGTGCATGCTTTTTCTCTTCAGTCCGTGTGATGTAGACATTGTATTAATGGAAAAAGTTTAGAGCCTGGCACATTCCCCTGCCAAAGGGCCGAAATTAGTAGTTTGTCCTGCATCCAAAACATGCCCATTGAAACTCAACATGAGACGAAGTAATATATTTTTCCCTTTTGCTTCTTTACATATTTATTTTCATGAAATGCCCATTACTGGAGGGTGAAGCTATATCTAATGCAGTATTGAAAAATAAATTTAGTTATAAAAGAAAGTCAGTAGTGCTCAGATTTCTTGTTTATTAATTCCACTGTATTGTGGGATAATATTGTTTGTTTTATATGTTTGCACTGTACACCTAAACTGAAATTTTAAAATGCACATATTCTCCTGCTACAGATTTGTACAGATTAATCAATGAGCATGGAAATATGATACAATAAAAATACCATATATACACACATACTAATCAGCCATAAAATGAAAAAATATGAAAATTAAAACCACTTAGGTTTTGGCTTTCCCTTGGGCCACTGGGGCAGCTCTGGCTACTTACTGTAAGACATGACTCCACAGGGCCTCTGGGAGTGTGCTGTTGTGTCCTACACCAGGACATTGGCAGCAGATTTTTTGGGTGCGGTGAGGTCAGCAGCCTAAGGATCTTTGCCTGCCAGGCCCCATGAGTGGTGTGCTCTGGTGCCTTTGTGTCATGGCCAGCATTGACTTTTTCTGGCGAGTTGTGCCGCAATAGCTTTTCTGTTGGACTGGATGGATTTGTTTTTGGCCCCCGCAGACGTGACCTGAGCCTTAGGAGTCTGTGAGCCTTTGGAGCATACAATTTATTTTTTATAATTAAAATAAAAGTGTACAGACATTTATCTCTGCAGTCAAAAATAAAATAGCAATTTGTGAAAACTACTGAAAAAAATCAGCTAGCTGGACAAACAGTGGTTTGGGAGGGGGGCAATTTGCCAGTGGAATGGCAATTCATTAGCATCTAAAATATTACAGACATCCACATTCTCAGTTCAGTGTTTGAGTTACACCACCTGTGATAGATTGGAAATGACAGTAATATAAGGCATTATGTTTTTTTTTTTCCCTGTGATATATGTAGTATATATTTATGATTTTGTTTTCTTATTCCCACTTGATATACTGTACTTTCTGGGCTGGAGATGCCATGCTCAACGCACAGCATGATAGACTAGCAATTACTTAAATGATTCCAGTGCTGCCTTGCTGTATCACAAAACAACATGGCTGACAAGAACACAAAAATCCATTCTGAGCACATTAATTCCACTACACACTGTGTAATATGCTTTTCTTGTACACTTCTAACTATTAAATACCAAGCAATTTATGTGCACCCATTTTTTGCAAATGAGTTCATGTGCCATATGAGAGTATTTACACAGACCAATCTGTCAAGACATATGTTTCCGGATATAACATTAAATTGAAGTTGTAAATGCACAGTATGGATTAGATTATTGCATAATTCAGCTTTGCCTGAGGCCTGTAGGGTTGAGTGAGAGTTGTAGATAGGCTCTGTCTGTGTCTGGCCAGTAATACTCATCCATATGCATCTGCTCTATTAACTCGAAAATCAGATGACAAGCATATCAGTTCCGGCATCAGATGTTGACTGGGATTGAACATTTTTGTGTATGATAATGTTGCAATAATATAATGTATGACATTTTTATTACTAGTGCAGGCAATATACATACTACTTATTACCAGTTGCATTCCCTGCATTGGCAAATAATTCTTTTTCATCAGATAAGTGGCTGTTGGGCACACAAGTCCCCTGATTTTCCGTGGCAGGGTTCATTACATAGCACTATTACAGAGGTGAGGCCAGACCAGCTCATTATGTTTGGATGTCCAATCTTGAGCCTATCATTCCACTTCTCACAGTCCAATAATAGCATATTGTTTATATGAAGACATATGAGAGATTGGTTGTAATTACAGTGCATGACAGGGCACAGTTTGTGTCTTTTTTGTGACTCATAAACATTCAGAATGGGACTCTCTAGTTTGCTTTCCTGACAGGTCATTATCAACCCTATGCTTCTTTAAAATGACTCTAGCAATTAGGGCTAAAAAAATTGTATCACAGTTGAGAAATATTATTTTTTATTTTATTTACCTTTTTAACCATTTCAAGTACCACTGCAGGACTTGGTTGTCCTTTAGCATCAAAAACTTAATTTGAGCCTGAAAGGGTTAAATGCCAACTAAACTAAAACATATATACAGTATATATACTGTATATATTGGAATTGATAGTATAAGAGAAAGAGGCATGATGAAGTAGATGGAAAAAAAAGTTTAAAAGCAATGTGTCATAGATAGCTGTTTTTCTAAAAAAAAAATAATAATAATAAAAAAAAAAGGTGTTTGATTGATCAGTATAAACAAGCCTACCTTCAGTTCAAACTGTCAAATGAGATGTCATTACCAAAATCAGATGGACTCACCATATTCTACCTATTAAGATTCTGAATGAAATACATACTATACAGTAGTTGTGTGTATGCCACCATGCACGCTTTGTAGACAATTTCAAAATTTAGTTGATGTGCATTTTTTATTTAATCCAATCCAAAGTTACACATGCATAAAGTGTGGTTTAACACCAAAGCAATAACAACAGAAAGTGTCCAGAGCAATGTAAGGAGTCATGTTAGCTCGTTTTGCTTTTCTAATCATGCTGCTTGTGTTGTATAATGGGTTTTAAATTATTTGCTTCTCAGCAAAATTTTATGTCTGATTATTAAACAGACCTTCAGAGTGTGTTTGTGACCACAGTGAATTTCCATATTGGGTAAAAAATATATAATTGCCCAACATTCTAGATAAAGCTCTAGTTGTTAACAATAATATAAAACGCCCATATTGTCCACTGCTGTATTGCCAACATTAAAAGGTATTATTTGGGAATGACTGCACAGGAAATTTTAATCTACTGTATTAGGGCCCCCATCATTTTTTTTGTGTGTGCTATGCAAACATGTGTGCAAGTTCTGCATCCTCACTATATGTCTGGAAAATATTAATCACTGAGCCAAGTTCATTGAATCTCAGTTTGAAACTGGCTGAAAAATATTACATCCTCCCCATACCACAGATACCCTTTTGAAGCCCTTAGATATCTGCAGACCTATACAATCTTGCAATTCTTTTATAGCAAATATGCTCAGATATGTAACATGGATGATTTTCTTACAGAATCATATTATTGCACCAGGTGTGCATAATGAAACAAAAGTAGATGGGCAAAAAACACAGCCAGATTTTGATAGTCAGAGTAATTAGACACAAGGTTTTCTGTTCAAATATTTTTGTTCAAATATAAAATTTTTCCATTCTAAGTGATTCTTAGAATGATTACTGAACTTGTTGATTGGATATATCTTTCTTCAGGATTACCCAGCATGTGATTTTTGTTATTCATTATAAGAATAAATTCAGTGGAAAAATATGTCTTCAAACCTTAAGACACTAGCCAAATCCTCCCAGAGACAATTACATCAGGAGCTCACAAGGTCTGCAAAGTGTATGCCAACCTATCCACTGACAGCAGACCATGCCTGTTCTACATCTTTATTCATGAGGTTAGGAGGCATAGCTAGTTGAAGACAAGAAAGGCTTTTGTTTGAATCAGAGCCAAAGAACAGTTTGTATGCACATGTTGTTATAACCCTATAAGGTGACATTTATTAAAAACACGATAGAACTATTTATCTCATGTCAAGTAAATGGGTGTGTGTCTCAAGTCGTGGATGGAACGAAAAGATTTAAAGTTTTCTCCTGATTGTAACAGCGAACAGGTGGTCATTATTGGCAAACATTTTCCATGCAAATTTGTCCTTAAATAGTTTGTCAAGTGCATTTGTCATCCTATCAAGCACCTTGATAAAACTGGCTCTCATGAAGACCTTCCTAGGAAAGCAAGACCAAAACTTACCTCTGCTGCAGAGAAGTTCATTTAGGATTACGGACTAAATAGACATTTAAATAGCTCCTAAAGAGCCATTATGGCTTTACAGAGCATACAGTAAGTAGCAGACACATATTTTTATATTGCATATTTTGGATGCCTTCAGCAGTTTTACAATGTTTAAATACCTAAAAATCAGGAAAAACACTATTTCATTAGACCACCTTTTGTTTGATTATGGCATAATTTTAATAGGCTTACGCATTGTCACAACATTACTTTCTCTATAAGATGTTGTATTGATGATGGAAGAGTCAGACACTACATAAAGTCCATCACATCTGAAAGATTCTCAATGAGATTAAGGTCTGGACACTATGGTGGTGTGAAAATAGTGTCTCATGCTCCCTGAACCACTCTATCGCAATTTGAGCCCAATGAATCCTGGCATCATCGTCTTTGAATATTCCCACGCCATCAGGGAAGAAAAAAAAAAATCCATTGATGGAAACACCAAGCCATTCTGTATATTCAGATAGTGAGCTGACCTCATCATTTTAGTGCATAAATTGGAACAACAGAAGCAACCCCATCATAACTCTGCACCCACAGGCTTGTCTGGTAGGCACTGGTCATGATGGGTGCATCACTTAATCCACCTCTCTTCTTACGCTGAATGCACCCATCACTCTGGAACAGGGTAAATCCGGACTGATCAGAGTCTGACCACATTTCTTCCTCGAAGATGATGGTTCACCAGTATCAGTCCATGTTTTAATAATGAATTTATGTTTTTAGTAATTCTAGGAATGTAAGTTGTTTTCTTTTCTTGAGGATAATTTGATCCTTCTGGAACAGAGTAACATTTTTAAAAATGTTCTACCATCTTCTAAACATGGTTTAAAAAAAAAAGAAGAGTAAAATCCAGATGCTGACCATATATATATATATATATGCACACTGCCAAAAAAGTCAGCATCACACTTCTATTAAACACACTATTATTTGCCATATATTATATATGTTGTTATACATGATACGTAGGTGTGTGTGTATATATATATATATATATATATATATATATATATATATATATATATATATCAACAA
>JAQQZT010000037.1:24841195-24851859 GCA_030068275.1 Clarias platycephalus | reverse complement strand
CACACACACACACACACACACACACACACACACACACACACACACACACACTCTCTCTCTCTCTCTCTCTCTCTCTCACACACACACACACACACACGCACACACACACTTTTTATTTCAGATTGTTTTTAGCTGAGCTCAATCCTTTAAAGCAAAGGTCAAGGATAATATAAATTAAATTAAGCTTTATTGTAACCAAGTGCAAACCATTTCAAACAGTACCCGTTTACTTTAGGAGAGAAAAAAAAGAAAGTGTCAGACTCACAGATAGGGTTTGATGATATTGTGCGTCTGAAGTCTACAGAAGATGATTTCTACAGCACTACTTTACACAAGCAACACTTACAGACTTGCATAGAAGTAGTCTAAATTAAAAGACTTTCAAATTAAACTCTGGTTAAGATGACTGTTCATTTTGGAGCAATAACTTTAGCTGAGCAACACGGTACTGTAATGGTTCGTCACCTCACAGCTCAGCAGCTCCAGGTTGAGTTTTTTGTCTAACATTGCAAGCTCTTCACTTTGTCTGTCTGAGTTCTTTCTGAATTCTGCAGGGGTGTGGGCGATTTAAAATTACCCCTAATTAAGAATGATTGTGCAGATGGTCTGGGATGGAGTTCCTTTTAGGATCCATTCCCATCTCTTATTCAGTGTTCCCCAGGATATGCTCTAGACCCAACAGAACCCTGGCAAGGATAAAATCTTTAAAGATAATGAATCATTTTAATTATAAAGGATTTTATTTATCCAACAAACATGATAAGATGAATTATTGCCAAATATTTCTATTTTTGTTTCAGGTAACAAGAGTATATTGTTTACAAAAGTGTCTTTAAACATGCATCACCATGCTTCTTTTTTATGGAGTTTTGGAGATGAGAGGAGTTTTGCATTTGATGTAAAGATAGAGATGATTGCAATGCAGTTCACTGCATGTTGTTCTGTGTGTAATTGTTGTTCCTGCTGCTTCTTTTGTCATTCTGCAGCTCTTTTTAAGTGACTGCTATTGATAAGTTGCATGATCAGTTGCATCTTCATGAACTTTCCACTTGCATGTTATTCAACAAATTTTATAGACAGAGATGTTTAAGGTCTTTGCTATTGCTCTGTAGCTTTTTCCATGTGAGTGTCATACTGTATAAGGTTGTTCCTTTAAGTAGTTACATCATTATTTTTACTTCTGTGTAATCTTCCCTACCAATGGCAATGTCTGTATAATTTACCTACTCATCAGTTTAATATTTAGTATTTGGTTATGGTTATAAATGCATATTTTTGTTCATAGTTACAAGTACAAACTGAAAATCTATGTGTGTAAATGTAAAGTGTACTGTATATTTACACTATATACTGTATACACTGCCCTGAAAAAAGGCTCACACTATTTGATTTCATTTTATTGCTTTTAGCTTTGATTACCAATGTGGTGGCTGATTCCTGTGTGAAAATTTATTCCTCATATTCCTACAAGCATTTTTTTCACATTGTGAGTTCTGGAATATGCCTGTGCCATAGGAAAGAAAAAATGGGATGACCGGAATAACCTGGTCATTCAGCACATTCAGGTAGTCACCTGACATCAGCTGACGTCACAGTGGCATTATGGTTAGCACTGTGCCTCGCACATCCAGTGTCGGAGTCTGATTCAAAACTTGGGTCTATGAGTGTGGATATTGCATGCTCTCTCTATTCTTTGTGGGTTTCCTCCCTCAGTCCAAAGCTATGAAGTTTAGGCTAATTGGCGTTTCCAAAGTTGCCTGCAAAGTAGGAGTGTACTTGTGTGCTGTGCGCGATGGATTGGTTTGGATTGGACCCTGTCTTGTGCCCCATGTCCCTGACATAGGCTCCAGGCTTCCCATGACACTAAACAGGATATGTGGTAAAGAGAATGAGTGAGAGAGTGGAAATTCTAAACCCAATTCCAGTAATTTCATTTCTTCTTAGTTGTTATCTTTGCTTGATGCAGGCCAATAATCTGACCCTTCTTAAATGGCGAAATCTTATTTTTTGCCTGTCAGTGTACGTTAAATCATAAGAAAGTGTCAGAATACTTATATCCACTAACTGTACATACAGTATTTGGAGTAAAGGGCCTCTAAATCAACTGTGCAGAACTGGGTGGAAAGGAGGAATGGAGTTCAGAGTTAACTTTTTTATTAGTAAATTGAAACGTCTACAGTTCTTCTACACTGCCCAGCCATAAGAAATTGTCAGCACAGGAATTTAACTAAGCAAAGAGTAAAGCCTTAGATTGGATAATTACTGCAGTGGTTATGGGTCATCTGCCAACAAGTTATTTAACCCTAACTGATGCAGTGAGTAGCTTTTCATTTCATGGTCATGTCAAAGAAGGTGCTTTGTTTCAGAAGGGGCTAATTATTGTCCTGCATCACAAAAAGAAAACAACTAAGGAGACTGCTGAAACTACTTAAATCTGGTTAACAACTGTAAAACTCTTAAAACCTGGAAAGATAGTGGGTAAACCATTAACTTTAAGGAAGAAATGTGGTCAGAAAAACATCCTAAATGAGCATGATGAGAAATCACTTAAACAATCAAATCGTAAAAAAAATAAATAAATAAAAAGTAGGACTCACAGATATGTTTAATAGTGAAAGCAAAATCATGTCCACATGCGCAATGTGAAGAGAATTTAAGGGAATGGGACTAAACAGCTGTGCATCCTCAAGTAAACTACTTATTAGTGAGGATATTAATTAAAAAATGCTTCAATTTGCTAGAGAGCATAATGTGGAGCACTGAATAAGGGTCATGTGGTTTGATTAGTCCAGATTTACCCTTTTGCAGACTGACTGGTGCATCAGGGTATGAAAAGAGTCTTATGATGTGATGCACCCATCATGCCTCGTGCCTATCATACAAGCCTGTGGGGGAGTGTTATTATCTGTGGTTGCTTCTGTTGGTCAGGTCTAGGTTCAGCAACATTATGTGCCCAAAAATTTTGATCTACCTGGATGAACTGAATGACCAGGTTTTTCCATTAATGTTTTTTTTCTTCCCTGATGCATGAGCGTATTCTAAGTGTGAATACGCCAGGATGCCAGGATTCATTGGGCTCAAATTGTGAAAGGGAGCATGGTACTGTACATCACTTTTACAAATGGAATGGCCATCACTGAGTCCAGGCCTTAACCCCATTCAAAATCTTTGCGATATCAGAAAAAGTGGATCATAGAGAAATTGAAATAAAGCCCCAGAATTTTGTTTCAGTGAAAAAAAAAATGACTATACATTTTACAATAATTTAACAGAGTTTCCATTGAAAGCCTGTAAAACTTTATTATACATAATAAATGTAACTTTTGCTCATTTTGCCGATGCTTTAAAGAAAAAATTACACACAATGCAGGTTAAGGGTCTTGCTCAAGGACAAGACCATGGCAACTTGACTGAAGCTGGAACTTGAGCAGACAACCTTCTGCTCACTCAAAGTCATTGAACTACGACTAGCTCAAGTAACTGACATTGATTTAGTACAAGGCAATTTAGTGCTAGAAGCAGTTTAATCAGTGTAAGCTATTTAATCTCATTGGCTTACTTCTTAAAACTGAGTTACAGATGAGCACTGCCAAAATGCCAAGCCATCGTCCGAGAGCAAGACCCTCCAGCCGAATTGCAACATGCACTGTATGCTGCATTTCATTTAAAGTGTCAGCTAATTGAATAAATTACTATACCTTACTCTACTTATATTTACAATTGTTTATTACTTAACATTTTTATATTGGCAGCCTAGTTGCCAGTAAATTATTGTAAATGTACATTTTTTGTAAATAAAGAGATTTTGAAGGCCAGGGTTCATCTATCACCTTTACAGCTCATTTGTGTAAATGGGATAGATGTAAATTACTCTGAATAAGGATGTCTGCCATAAATCTAAATGAGATGATTTTGGAATATGCTTCTAAACATGTATTAATTCATTTATTATTGAAACCATAGTAAAACAGAGAAACCTCTTTATGACAACACATAAAATCATCTAATCTACAGTATAATATTCTGTAGGATAAAATTCCAAGGTTAGCCGGGTGACTTTGATCGCAGCTGTGGTTACATAAAATGCAGCATGGAAAACTCTTTAAATATTAAGCAGGAGTTTTTCCTGTTTTTTTCCCCTTCTCTTCCCAACAGCTTATGCAGAAGATGCACTATTTCATGGGCCAAGGTGGAGAACAGAGCCCAGTGACCTGATTCTCCCTATGCAGTCCCCAAAGCAAGAGGCTGTCCTATCATGCGAGGCCTTGGGCATCCCTCTTCCACAGTACAGGTAATAGCTCTCTATAGCACACTGGCAACCTTTTCACTGTGCACTGCTGCTGTGCTCCTGACGGGCTGTTGGGATTGGCAAATTGGCAGTGCTTCCCTCAGGAGGATTGAATGGAAGTCTAATAGTGCTGATTGCTATCGATTTTGGAGGGGAAGAGGCAGTTTGTTTGTCTCAACAGAAATACAGTAACCCACTGTAAAGACAAGTCCTTCTTTTGACAGTATCTTATCTCATAACCTAATTTTTTTTTAGCTTTTCTGTGCTGTATTAGATGTGAAGGTCATCAACAGCAACTCTGTACAGTAAATGGCTTAATCTCACAAACACAGAAACACCCAGGCAGCTAGAGACTTGCTATTTTCCTGGCTTGTGCAAACCTCAGCAGGAGCTTCAGATATTAGCAAGCAGAAAGCCTGATTTATTAGCCTTTCCCTGAGAGTAATACGCATTTACACTGCAGTAGGAGTGAGAAAAATGCTTTGAAAATAGAAAGGCTGTAAATGACTAATTTATACTTAAGATTTCCAAGATACTGTCCCACCTAATCTCTGGAGGGATAGCTGCTCTGAAAATAGCAGCTGGGACTGGGTACATTGTGTTTCAGAGCTTGGGTCAGCATCATGCAAATCCTCAAGTTAGTGCTTGGGGGATGGTGATGGGAAAGGGGCAATAACCTTGCAAGTGACATTTTGTTAAATAGACATATTTGCCTTTATTCATTGGAGAACACAATGCTAGGTCAACAGCAGGGGGTATCATTATATTCGTTGTGTGAGATGCGGAGTGTTCGAGGAGCTAATCAATTACGCTCGCAGCACCACACGAAACAAAGGAAACAAGTGCAAAAGCTGTCTGCTGCTCTTCAAACAGGCGGAATGACTTAGATTATGCAGTTTAATTAGAAAGCTTTTGATTTATTCATGAACTTCTTGTAAACAAGGCGACAGAATAGGATGCAGTGGCTTCTGCCAATTCAGCAAAAGGAACAGACTTTGCAGACTCAGGAACAAACCTGGCCATGTTGCACTGTAGGCTGCAATGTTGGCTATTCTATGTAATAAAATTTTATGATTGTAGGAGATAGCAGACTCACTTGTGTAATATACATGCTTTCCCCAAATGCAAGCATGCAGCTGTGACTCTATTATATGCACACACCAGTACCAGTCATGCCTGATAAAAATTAATATACATACATACATACATACATACATACATATCCGGTATGGGAATTATATTTCTGATTCGCATCATTCATTTGGCAAATGTTTTACGTCGGATGCCCTTCCTGACACAACCCTCTGCATTTATCCAGACTTGGGACTGGCACAAGAAGACACTGGATTGCGCCCCCCCATGGTTACATATATAAAACAATTTTTTTCCCAATTATATATCATTGTTATATTGTTCACAAAATGAGATCAGTGTTAAAAGATGGTTAGCAGCAAAAGGTGGTATCACAAAGACAAAAGAAACAGGTGCCTAGTAATTTAGTTGTGAATTGCATTTGATGCATAAGTCATAAATATGCCATCCTTTTTTATCATAATAATATGGTTAAACTATAATAACTATATACTGTGCAATATTTTATTACTATGTTAATTGAAATTAGAATATTTTTCATGAGTTCTTCTTCATCAGTCAATTACAATCAATACATGTTTAAATGTGCAACTGCTCTGTGATGGCTTCTCTGCAGTAACCACATACAAAGATTTACTGTACTGTAATTGCTTAGGCCTAATATATTCCAAGCAATGTTCCCTTTGCTTTTTGTTTGTTTGTTTGTTTGTTTGTTTGTTTGTTTGTTTGTTTGTTTGTTTAGAAATCCCTTTCTATTGTGGAGATCTTCAGTGTTTCCCCTATACTGTAATAGTACAAGATGACTCCCGCCATGCCTACACGACAGGCCATTTAAAAAAATCTAATCCTGTCCAATGTACAGGGAATTGATCATTAGGGAGTCTCTGTGAGGTGCCTGTCTCTGTGTCTCCTCCCTGCTTTAATCTGATTCGCTTCCGACAGCTCTATTAAGAAAAACAAACAAAAAGGAACAGTGTTCTGCATTCGTGCATTTGTGTGCAATAAATGCATCTTATTAATTTGCTTTTTTGTTTTACTTTACCTTTACATATAATTAACAACCAAAAGTCTTGTGTTGCATGAGAAAAAACGAACCAAATATTTTAGCCTGGGCATAGTCTTGCTACTGTGCATAATGTTTCTAGGGAAAACAATGATATTTCTGTCATTTAAACATGAATGCCCTATGAGCTGCACAGATTGTGGCTGCTCTGCCCTTGCCTGGTTAGCACTTGCCAGTTAGCCTGGGAACACAATTCTCTGTAGCACTTTGGTAACAAGATTTAAGGGGTGATTGTCAGAAGTGCTAAACAATTAACATGGCTTGCTAAGCTCACAACTAAAGTAGCTACTGTAGCACTAATTAAATTTGAGTGGCAGCAGGACAGTCTTGTGAAATTACAATAATTTATTCTGAGAATAGGGGAAATTTTAATTCAACAAGATTATCATAAGATATCTGATATTTTTATGTAAGTCTGTTATTAAAATTGTACAAGTTGTAAAAGACCATTTATTCAGTCAATTACATCTGTAAACCCCACTTCAAAGTTATTAATAGTGTAACTTATAACTTATTATTTAAACTCTTGTTTAAAGTAATATTAACAAGAGTTCCCTTATCAGGATCATCAGAGAAAGAGAAAATACAGTGACTGTGACTGATACAGACTTACAGACTTGTAACACGTTGGCTTACTGAGTGTAGATAATCATCTCTCTGCATTCACACTGCATTCTTAAGATAAGTGCTGCATTGCTGACCAAAACACAGGCAAAACACAGTTCTGTATGGCAGTGTGCTTTTAGCAGTGCGTTGACATATAAGCAAAAGATGTAGTTCTGTATGAGCCTTTGGGTTGGGCTGCCGTCACAGCAGTAAATTATGTTTTTAGAGTAAACATGTTTTTACAGTCAGTTACTGGACAGGTCACAGCACATTTATTTGCTCAGCCCCTCTCATATATAATAGCATACATACCTGTCAACCCAAATCCCCAAAACATAATTTGCTTTCTTTATTTATTAATATTTTATTTATTAATATTTTCTTGTGGTACAGTGGTGTAGTGATTGGCAGTATAACCTCACACCTCCAGTTTCAAGGGTTCAAATTACTCCTTGGGTCTGTGTGCATGGAATGTGCATGTCCTCGCCATACTCCGGTTTCCTCACATGTCTCCAACACATGGTTGGAGTTTCCAAATTGCCCATAGTATAGACTGTAAAACAAATGTAAAAATCTAAATACTTGGATAATTTACATTATATTAATGATAATTTTTGCCTTGTTTTTTTTAATGAATTATATGCACATTTATATTTTTTTCTGTAATTACAATACATATTCGTTGTTATTTATCAAAACAGGAACAAAAATTCTTTTTTTTTTTGTTTGTTTTTTTTTGCAGTAAAAAATTACAGTGCAGTCAGATGTCAATTACTCCACTCCAGTGATTGACTGGATCAATCAGTCAATCATTCATTCAATTAATTAGTTACCATAAGTAATTTATTTATTGGTTTTGTTTTATTTTATTTAACGCATTTGTTCTAGTGGGAGCATTGTCAGAATTGCGCAACCAGATTAGGGGAACGGCTATTCTCAAGTGTATATTACATGCAGTAATAAATGGATGACATTTTTACAGTGTTTTTCTGAACATAGAGCACAGAACTACTGTGCTCACTGAGAATAACAATAAACTTGCACTTAATAGAAGAAAACATGCGTGTGATGTTTTCTGCACTGTAGAAATTATACAATTCAAGTAATTGTTTTTTAATTTGACATAAAAAAGCAGAAAATGGCACAATAGTGTTAACTGTTCCCTACTGTAAATATTAGAGTTATGGAAGTCAAGATTCATTTCAGAGTAGAATGTAAAAGCTAAGGTAACGTGCCAAGATATAGATTATTTGAAGGTAGCAAATATTTGAAGTACTTTAAATGGTCTTAAAGGAAACAAGCTTACACCTGTACTGCCATCTCAGACTTGACAATGACACTGAATTTAGCAAATACCCAGATGCTCAAATCTAACATCTGAATTCTTAGAAAGTCCTCTGCTATTAAGTGCTGGTGCTTTTACAAGCTCTGCTGTTCTGAATGCCAACCATCATCAATCTATGTTGAAACTGAACAGCATGCATCCAACAGGTGAAGTCATCATCAGTCTCACTAATGTGTAGCAGTATTGATGGAGCAGAGGGGAAACTAATGTTGAGTCAAGGACATCTCTGATCCAACAGCAGCTAGGGGGAAAAAAAAGCCCGGTCATTGAAGAAGATAATGTGACTTTTCCTTTTATAGTTATTTTGAAGCCTCATCCTCATCCAGTGAAGCTGGCATCAACACAGAGAATAACATCATGACAGCTTTTTTTTTGTTTGTTTCTCCACCTCAGATTTCTACAGAGCTGCAAACACAGTGTTGAGTCAGAGTTGAGCATTTTGGCATGACTCACAAAGACTCCAGAAACTCAATAAACCTGGAACTTAGAACTGGATTTGAGACAGAATTGGGACTTATGAGGCTTTCATATAACACCTTTAGGCAAAATTGATTGCATATTTGTTCAGCATGTTGTAGACATAATTTGAAATGGATTTGATGTTGCCTCCAGCAGCTGTTCAGTGCCAACGTAACTGATTCTTAATTGATTGTGAGTTGAAAACTGTTCATTTGTTCCATTCATGAACAATGAATGGAAGTCTTGCCAGCAGATGGTGTTAGATGGAGATTCTAGGGCTGTAAGGTGAATCCTGTGCTTTATGCAGCTTTGAAGGTCAGCCAGAGTGCATTGTGACTAAGCCAGGAACTGCAGGAACTGTCCCTATCCTCACAATGCCCCTGAGGCAAAGAGGTTTAAAACAGGAGTGCCTTCATCACTGGGCTGCATGGGGCAATAAGCTAATAAAAGCATGGAGATAACAGGAGATGACTAAAGCATAAAACCGAGAAGCATTTTAAGAAAAAAGAATTTAAGCCTTCTGTGTTTTATTCACCTCTTATGATTGCTTCTAAGCACAGACTTTGCTTATTAATTCATGTACAAGTCCAGCTGTATATTTAACCTTAGAACCAGAGAAATTGCATCTGGACCTTTTGTAACTAGGCAACTTGAAAGCTGTTTTTTGGCTAAGTAAATCATTAGAGAGTGGGCTGATCACTCAGTTGTTTAAAATTCAGCAATAACACATAAAGAGTGAGAGGTGTGCCTGTGCCAGTGCTCATTAGGCCTCCTGTGTTGTTTTGTTGCTTGCTTTCCCCACATATGTTGCTGTCAGGTTTAAATGCTTGGCTTTGCCTATTGCCACCAAACATCTTAGTTGAAAGATAACTCTACCTATTTCATACAGTGTGTCATTATTATATGTGGGATTCATTTGTTTGGGTGTTTTTATTTATTTATTTGTTTTTTGACACATAAATATTGCAGTCACCAGGAAAGCTATGAATAGTCCAACAGAGATAATGATAATGATCAGCAATGGGCAGCACAAATTTAAAATACAAACTGCTATTTTGTCAATTTTATTGGAAGACCGTTTTATACAGATTTCATAAAAAATTTATGATATTAAGCATGTATTGTCATAAACAAATACTCATTTGATACAAAATTAGGAAACTTTAAGCCCCCATCATGTTCTCACTATGTCTTTCAAATACCATAATGTTTTTTTTTTTTTTTTAACCTGGTCGAACGCAGTCACAACTTGTACAATTTGGCAGGAGTGTTGTAAGTGTGTGAGAAGCACCTTGTAAGTGTGTATTGTGATATACTGTAATTGCACTCAGTAATAACTCTTTTTGATCTTATTGAATTGTGTAATTGGACATTACTGACAACATGATGGACAGGCTAGAAAGTATTTTGAACTTATACATGCACGTTTCCATTTTGACCATGTTCCCACTGTGTTCTTGGATATTTTTAGGATGCAGTGGGAACTTTATAGTCTTATTTGGAGTGTGATGGGTATAAGCAAGACTGAAAAGACTGAAGATTGAAGTTCAGCATCAGAGGAAAGACCCAATAGCAGAAACAGATAAACTTAGCTGATTTTATTGAATGCAGCAGGGTTAAATGAACAGGGGCTGGAAGAGCAGGGTGTGTGTGTGTGTGTGTGTGTGTGTGTGTTTTCTTGGTGTGAGAGTGTGATGGCTGGTGTGTATGCATGAGAGCATGTGTGTGTGTGTGTGTGTGTACACACACACACACACAAACACACACACATGCATGAGAGCATGTGTGTGTGTTTGTGTGTGTGTGTGTGT
>JAQQZT010000037.1:24830721-24841095 GCA_030068275.1 Clarias platycephalus | reverse complement strand
TTAATGCCTTCACCAGGTGAGACTGCTGTTCATGGATAAGAAATACCGGGAGTAGTCGACGCTGGTCTGGGGAACCTTTTGAAGTAGCACCTTCTAGTGTTCCCAATCGAACTTGAGGGTTCCTCCCCTTTACTGGACAGAACTTGAGTAGATGATTGGACCTTCCGCAGTAGAAACAGGCCCCCTCCACTCTGCGTCGTCGTCGTTCCTCAGGAGAGATGCGGGTCCTGTCCAAATGCATGGCCGAGCCAAGCATGGCTCGACCGGCCAAGTCTATAAGACCCTGGAGAGATGAAGGTAGCTCTTGGGAGACCAGCTCATCTTTGAGTGTCTCTGTTAGGCCTTCCAGGAACACGTCAGACAGGGCTCGGTCATTCCACCCGCTGGAGAGCGCCAGGGTCTGGAATTCGATGGCGTAGTCGTAGGCCGAGCGCGTGCCTTGCTTGAGTCTCAGCAGCTTACGTCCAGCCTCTCTTCCATGACATGAACGGTCGAACACCCTCTTCATTTCCTGGGCGAAGCTCTGATAATTAGAGCAGCAAGGGTCGTGGGCATCCCAGAGCGCAGTACTCCATTCCCGGGCTCGTCCTGAGAGAAGCGTGATGACGTATGCCACTTTGGAGCGTTCAGTGGTGAAAGTGGAGGACTGGAGTTCGAAGATCAGTGAGCACTGGGAGAGAAAGGAGCGACAGGTACCTGGATCTCCTTCGTAGGTGGGGGGAGCGGGGAGGCGTGGCTCTTGTTGCTTACTAGAGACTCCGCCTTGTGCTGGAGAGAGTCGAAGCCTTTGAAGCTGGCTTGTGACGTCAGCGAGCGACTGCTTAGTAGTGAGCAGTTCCTGTTGATGTGCTCCGAGCAGAGCGCCCTGGCTCTCCAGTGCTGATGTCAAGCGGTCAAAATCCCCTGGATCCATGGCGTGGCTGGATTATTCTGGGTGATGCGGAACGTGATGGATCCAAACGCGGAAGATGACGGCAGACAGAGGGGGCATGGTCGGGGAGCGAAAGCGGAGTCGGAACAAAAAGTCAGGTGGCAAAGCGTGAGAACAAAAACGTAAGGCAGGGGGCGTAGTCAAAAGGGAGAGCGGAGATTCGGGAACCGGGAGATCAAAGAGCGAAGCGTTTAATCCGAAAACGTAGACGAGGAGCCGAAAACCTGAAGGGGAAGCGTGAAGTAAAAACCGGGAGATCAAAGAGCGAGGCAAACAAATCCGAGACGAGAAACCGAAAGCAAAAACGAGAAAGAAAGCGAGCTTGGCAACGTGAAATCCGAAGAGAAAATAAAAGCGAGAAAATCGAGGTACGAAAACACACAATAATCTAGCGATCTGAGCAGCGCGCAGCGTGCTTAAATCGCTGGAGTAATCAGTGGAGGGAATGAGAAACAGGTGAGCAGACGGGGCGGAAACGGGGGCGTGGGAACTGCGCATGACGGGCTAGGGGAAAACATGAGCACGTGAAGAGAAGTGACAACGTGGGAAAAAGATGGCAGACAGGGCGTGAATCATGACAGTGGGAGAAGAAACAACAGGGGTGCAGTTTATTATCTTTGGCCAACTTTTGTGATAAGACTGCCCCAACTCCTGAATCTGAGGCATCTACCTCGACCACAAACTGGGGGGGAAGGGTCTGGCTGGAGAAGGTTAGGAGCCGAGGTGAAATGCCTCTTTAAATCTAGAAAGCCCCAGGCAGCTTGTTCTGACCAAACAAGGTCTTGAATGAGGTCAAGGAGATGAGTGGGGCGGCCACAAAGCTGTAGTCACGAATGAACCGCCAGTCTGTGATGGCTTTCAGCTTGACGGGGTCGATCTGAATTTTAGACGAGCGACGATGAAGCCCAGGAAGGAGACCGTGCTGCTGTGGAATTCGCACTTCTCAGCCTTGACAAAGAGTTGATTCTCGAGGAGCCTCTGGAGTACCTGGCGAATGTGCCTTTTATGTTCGTTCGAGGAGCGCGAGAAGATGAGGATGTCATCTAAGTATACGAAGGCGAAGACGATGATAACATCTACGAAAATCTCTGAGCACATCATTGACCAGAGCTTCGAACACAGCTGGGGCATTGATGGATGAGGCCATGTGTTGTAAAAATTTTGGATGAGAACCTCCTGAAGATGGGTTGTGGATGGGTTCCAGCATGAATGCAACTTAATTCATAACATTTGTATCATGTGGTTTTTCTGGATTTTTGGTTGATATTCTGTCTCAATCCTTTACCATAAACCTATGATAAAAATTATAGACCCTTCATTCCTTTGTAAGTGGGCAAACTTAGAAAATCTGTAGGGGATCAAATACTTATTTCCCCCACTGTGTATAGCCTTAATATTTGCTATAATTTGCTAAAGATCGGCACGTAGATTGGTATGGGTACTTACTGTATATGTGTTTCTTCTAAAAACTATTGTAATAATGTTTCAAACAGTTGGTGGTTAATGAAGATATTTCTTCAGTGTGTTATTATTGTTTGATGTTTACATTGATGTTCACAATCGAGTTTCATAATTGTGTATAAAAACTATTTGCAAGAGGATATACAGTATTAACCACCTCTCAGCACATGTCTCATTACCAGAGTTTAACCCAATGTCTTGCTGTGGCCCACTAGTGAATAGATTTTTCAGTGTTGCAAGTAATTACTTGTTTGCTAGTTTTGAACATACCAGGCACTCTCTTGCCAAATCTGCCTCATCAGTGCTCACAAAGCTCCACTGGTGATGGTGAATTGAATCATCGAATGATTGAATGGGTTGAAAAATAAATAGATAAACAAAAGCAATGATTGCCCATTGAAAGGTTTACCTATTAATAGTTCAAGCATTTAGTGGCTGTGTTGGGGGATTACACTTCTACTGGTTGACAAGTAAATAAATGTTAACTCATTTCATGACATAATTCTTAGGATAGCAAAAAAAATAATCTAACTGCGCTTCAGTCATACAGGTTTACAAATGACATTTTCAGCTTCAGTGCTTTTTAAGGTTGCACTATTAGGACTGAAAGTAAATAAATTGTTGCTATAAAAATAATAATAAACTGTTTATTATATTACATTATTTAGGTATGTATCAAATGCACTTGTGTGAATGAGCCCACCTTAAAAAAAAAAAAAAAAAAAAACACTAATTGACTGAGAGTGCAGCACGGAAACTCTTTATAGCTTAATGATGATAAAATCCAAGCTTAATGATGGATGGAGCATGTGATGTCTAAAGTAGTGTCTGGGAGCCTCTTTAAGCTGTCATGCAATGCTGATCTGACTCTAAACTAGCTGAGTGGGATCTTATGTGGTCTCTTGCACACCTCTCCATTTCATGCAAAATGATATCAAAGTGTAAATGATCAAAGAGACTTAAAAAATCCCAGCGCTATGCTGTGATTGCAGAACTTACTTTCTGTAGTTCAAAATATTGTCATGATAACAGTGAAAGTCTCTACTGCATGCTGTTCTCGGAGCAAAAATGCCTTGATGGTGCCAGAGGTCAGAACAGAATGGCCGGACTGGTTTAAGCTGGTAGAAAGGCAAGAGTAACTCAAATAACATCTTGCTACAATCAAGGAATGCTGAAGAGCATCTCTGAATGCACAACATAAGGATCATTGAAGCAGATGGGCTACAGCAACGGAAGGCCACACTGGATGCTACTCCTTTCGGCTGAGAACATGAAACATGGCCTCACTAAAATTGGTGCCTTGATTTCTGCTACGACATTCAGAAGGTCCAGTCTGGCGGTGGTCTGCATTATGGTGACATGTTAGTATGAACCAAAATATCCAAGGAATGTTTCCAGCACCTTGTTGAATGTATTCAACAAGAGTTAAGACAGTTCTGAAGGCAAATGTGGTCCTACACAGTACTAACAAAGTGTGCCTAATGAATTAGCTAGTGTCAGTATAGCTGTATGTATATTATTAATCCTATATACTGAAAAGGAACAAAAACAAGTGTGTGTGTGTATGTGTGTGTGTGTGTGTGTGTGTGCGCTTGTGTGTGTGTGCGCGCTTGTGTGCGCACATGCATTATTAATGGTAAAGCTTTTTCGGCCTGCAGAGAGAACCCAGCCATCCTATCAACTCTATGCTTCCTGTCCTCGTCAATTACTTTTAGTGAGCCTTTACTGAACCCTCACCACTCACACACATACAGAATTGGTGCACTTAAGATAAACAAGCTTTTTTTTTATTTATAATTTAGCAGGCAACAGGCAAAATACAGTATATGAAAGTCATGGTTAAGTGTTCTTAGGTCTAGGTCTGATGCTAAGCAAGTCATTACAAAACATTTTATAAATGTAGAATGTAATACGCATTTATTTCTTTTCTTCCCCCTATATATGACCTACATAAGAACAATCATGCTCTAAGTAGAAGACATCATTTACAAGGACAAAGCTAATTTGGTGTAACTTTGCCTCTATAAGAAGAAGAATATAAAAAATGTCTTACTATCATTTAATGCAAACCGGTAAAATAATGACTAAAGAAGTCAGATTAAGCAAAAGCACGCACTGTGGAAAAAATGAAATAATAAGATGAGAATCAGGATGAGAGACACAGACAGTATTGCTTTTGTAGTCTGTCAGAGCTGTCTGGGGACAGTCATGACTGCTTTGTATAATAAAGAAGCTCTGCCTTCCCTGCTCATTAGATTTCTATAGCGAAAGAACAATATTGATTTTTTCCTCTTTCATTTTTTTCTGCAATCAGCATGTCATACTTTCTCAGCAGCCCCAGACTAGAACTCAATCTTGTCATTTCTTGTTCTAAGGAAATTAGTTATTAATGCTCAGGATTCTTTCGAGTGAAGTACAACGTTGCAGTGGTTCAACATTATGTTTGGTGTACTTTGGGATTTCTGTCCAGTATTTAAAAATTTGTTAATGGCCATGACCCATGCATCAAAATCAGTTCATTACTGTCAAGTATTATTGGGCTTAGAATAATTACTCCGTATCTTTAGAATAAGTTTAAAGGAATATGTAATGCAAGAATGGAAGGGCTTTGTCAGTCAGTAGAGATTTTTCGACAACACAGTGCTGCTATCTACAGAGGAACTACATTCACAGCTTCAATCAGCAATTCTGTTTTGTTATGCTCACAGCCTGATGCCTGTCAAAACCAATGTCAGTTTGTATCAAATTATTATTCTCTAGACACTGTATGATTTCCAGATTCTGGAGTTGGGAAATAATCACACCTACATATCCTACATTTCTCAAGGTGAAGTGGTGCGCTTTGATCGGCTAACACCATCAGATTATTTACTCACCCTTTAGTGTATTCTGGTCTCAAATAATGTAGCAATGTTTTGCTATTGCTGCCCAAAAAGCTTTCAAACAATAGCACAGAGTCACTAGTGTTATTTAAAAAGAACATGGTTTTATCATAAGACCACTGACATTGAAGCATAAAGGATTTGATTCTATGTTTTAAAGAGAAAAAAATTAATCCATGTAATCAACAGTGAGATGTATGATGTAGCGTGTCCTGTTACAGAGAAAGGACAAAAAGCTCACATGTGGAAGGAAGAAAACCTTTAAAAGGAGAGATTTTTCTTAAACTTTTACAACGCACTGACACTGGAGACTCATTCTGCTAGTATTAACTGCTAGTATTAAATAAAATTCTCCTTCCAGACAGATACCATATACACTACAGCTTGTTTTAATTTGCTTATGATTTATTAATTCTAATGTATTAAACATTTAGAATCTTTTTAACTTGCTACCTAAAACTTTCAAAAACAAATACTGTGTGCAGCGGGCCCTGCTACACCACTCAATGTGTAGTAGTACCTTTTTATTGTGGTCAGCATTGAATGCTACTGTACATGGGTTTTCTGTAAGATCAGACCTAGTGGGCATGGTTGACCAGTGTACTAGTATACTGCTATGTAGTGTTAATTTTATGGCTGATTGGGTGTGTTTTAATATTAGGCCATTCATTGAAATAACCAGTGGAAGCTAGCAAGCTAGGATGTCCATTCACTGATTCATTACATAAAGTGGTCATTGGTATGCATTTTATGTTTTTATAATACCGCTTATTGGAGTGCTACAGTATGTACTTCCTTAAACCATCCCAAGTCTCTGGCAGCATAATGAAGGTGAACTGATCAGATCGATGTGTGTGATTAATGCTCACAAACGCATTTCTCCCGAGATGTGAGAGCTGATTGTGTTTGCATTTCCGCAGATGGTCTCTGAACGGGACACTCATTGATCTCGACGGTGACGAGAGGCGTCATGTGTCTGGAGGGAACCTGATTATCAACACATTGGATAGAGACCAAGATGGAGGCATTTACCAGTGTTCTGCCTCCAATGCCCGGGGAACCATTCTGAGTCATAGAGCCACCCTGCAGTTTGCATGTGAGTTCAATGGATCTAACTTTGCTATTCTAAGCTCTAGATTTAAAATCCTTTTGACCACAGGTTTTTGGTTAACATAATTTAGTTTCCATTGTTATAGTGGATAATAGATAATTTTTTTTTACTTATTTTCATCATAGTCTTGCATTTACAAATACATAACCCAAAATGTGATTATAGCTCACAGTAAAAAATTGTCCTGAAAATGGGCCATTATTTTTAGTTGTATGTTTATTTACAGCATTTAGTAAATGCCTTTTACCAGAGCAACTAGCAAAAGAGCTTTTTAGTCTACATCAAAACAATATCTTTATACTAAATCATGAGGTCAGGGACTAAGAACACCATCACGCTACAGTAAAACCCTGTTGGAAGACGTTAGTACAGCAAGAAAGACAACAAACATGTAAAGTGTTAATTCAAGTGCCAGGTAAAGAGGTTAGTCTTTAATCTCCACTTAGACACAGCCAGTTACTCATCACTCCAGACAGCCACAGAAAGTTTATTGTACCACCTAGGAGCCTGGACAGGGAAGTATTTTGAGGCATGTCTTCTTTTTATCTTGAGGGATGGTGGGTCCAAAGTGGTAGTGATTCAAAGGACTTGTGCGTAAGGATAATAAGTGGTTTAATGTACTGTAGCTGAGCCCTGATTTGGTTTTTGCTTTGTGTGCAAGCATCAGTTTTGATACAAGAAGACGGTGGAGGTGATGAGGTGAAGCAATGTGGTGTAGGAGTTTGGAAACACTTCATCTAATTAGTCTAACCGTAAGATACCGATGGACTACACAAGTAACTGAGTGGCCTTTGTGGACTTAACAGGCCAGATGCTGATGGTGTAAAGTAGAAACTTTACAACAGAAAAGGTTAATGATGTAAAAAGCCCTAAATTGTCAAAAGACGAGAAGGATAGTTGTTTCAGAAGTTAAAAAACTAAGGTTGTGAATTTTTTGAGGGTCAACCATTTGTCTCAATACTTTAAGCTCACAAAAATGTCAGACAGAACCTTGTGAGTCCATCTTGTTGATTTACAATTTTATTGGCAAATTGCATTTGTGTCAGTATTGGTTGTGCTACAGTACATCAGTAAAATTGAATTCATCCATTGTTGTTTAGTAACTCACTGATACACACATTATGAACACATAAACACAGTCATTTTAAAGCACCTCTATGCTCATTAGATGTTATTTTGTTCACACAATGTGCAAATAAAATAGTTAACTAGGTAATGTGTAGGTAAGTCAGCCAGCTTTCAAAAGAGCAACAAATGGATGGACAGAAATATTTTTGAGGTAAGAAATGGCATTAAGTCATTAAATGTTGTACAGATCCCTCTTACTCCAGAATAGACTAAACTAAACTATCTCCACAGGAGGTCTGGCTGATCCAATTACAATCCAATCACAACCCCTACTGTGTGCGTTTAAATTTACTTTAATGAGGTTAAATGGTACACAATCATGATTGGATAATCGAAAATGCATATAAATGCAAAGTGTAAATGAAGCATTTTACCCTACACTATGTGTTTCTGAATATAGGCTTGTCTGCATTTATTTGAACAAGGAGCTTTTGTGGCGACCCTTGCTTATCTGTCGAAGCTGTTCAGATTTGTAAGGCAGCAAATGAGATTTCCCAGCTGAACAAAGTGAAATCGAACTGGATGTCAGATGCAACCAGCTCACAGTAGCAGAGAAGTGTTTGATTGGATTCAGACTCCATTGCTGATTTCCATTAGTCATGGACTTTTCAGCTTCAAGCGAAACGTGAACACTATACTATATACTCGTTTGCACCAAGTATGGGGTTTCTTGAACTGTAGACATGGCAACCAAAATGTAGATGCATGCTATCTATCTATCTGTTATGTGTGTGTGTGTGTATATATATATATATATATATATATATATATATATATATCTTTACGGGACAGGGGTAGTTTTATTTACTACAGTATAGTGGGAAAAAGGGAAGGAACTGAGGAGGGAGGAAGAAAAAGTGAGGGTTGCACATGCAGGTCCAGGCAGTGCCCAGCTGGCAGAGGGGCACTTGGCTGGCAAGCGTGGGCAGTGATGAAGTGGCAGAGTGCATTGACGTGGGCAGCGGCTCCTGCCGGCCCTTCGACGCAGCTGCAGTGATCACACCATTCTTTCTCGTCACTCATTCTTTCTCGTCACACTCTCAGGCAAATACTTTGGCAGATGTGAGCGATGCTGCGTCGGCTCATGCAGGTTTTTGCTTGATGTCAATCCATACAGCAGTCAAATGGCGGCATTTAGCGCTTCTATGAAGTTCCTGGGGTGTGTGGCTTCACCCTTTTTCCATGTCGCTATCTGTTTGTGCAGGTCGATCCACAATGTCTCATCTAACCGTCCTTGTGTTATGAGCTCTAGCGTGTGTATCAGCGGTAGGCGATCCGCCCGTCTTTCCCAGGTGAGGTGAGAGTGTCTCATCTCGCCGCCTTTATGCCGTGGCCTCCAACAGGTGGGTTGGCGGTGCTCACAACGGCACACAAGTTCCAGATACTGAGCTCAAGCAGGTGACGGCAGCATTTTGTCCTTTTGCCTTTATTTGGCGGCGACAATCATAAAAGGAACTGAGACATGGCGCACGCAAAACTGTAGGGTGCTTAAGCTGGTGCTTCAACAACGTAGTGTTGCAGGTTCACCTTTTTGCCATCCCCCGGGATGAAGGGTATCGCTCCACTCACATGCCACTCAGGTGTGCAGAAGGGTCCTCATTGGCGGTTTTAGAGCAGCAAAGTGGTTTCTCCTGGACAGTCATTCGCCTTTGAAGATCCTGGAGCGTGTGACATCGCTCAGCCCACATGTAGCACTTAAAGCTCAGGGCATCTTAGCTATTATTTGTTTTGCTATTATTTTAAATAAACATTTAGTGTATAGGGCACAGGATTGTGTAGTATATAGTGTAATATCCTTTATTTCAGCACAAAATATGCAATTGTGTATGCAAATATGAACTGAATTTTAGTCCAACTTTTTAAACATGACTGAGCAAAAAATTTGAAATTAGGTTACATAGGCAGAGAAATAGATTTTATTGTTTTTTTTTCCGATTGTTTCTATGACCAAAAAATGATAAATATGCTATAATATGCTAATTTAAATAGTTTTACATTTTTGCAGAGTTGTTCCCATATTCTGGTAGTGGTACAGTTCACCCTTTATAAAAGTAATGATAACTTTTGATCTACCTGACATATCTACAAACCCAAATATGTACACTAAAGTCTAAAGCCTCCCCATAGACACACATCAGCAAAGATTCTATATAAACATAATTTTTTTTTTATCGTCATTGACCTATGCTATCGGGCACATGCCCGTCACTAGTTCATGCTGTGACAATATGTATACAGTGAAACCTCGGAGTAACGCGGTTTGCGAGTGTTTCGCAAGACAGGCAAAGGTTTTTAATAAATTTTGACTTGGAAAACGAACCAGTCTTGGTTTACGAGTACCGAGTATCATGTATCACGCATACGCTTTTTGTTTTGATGCCGAGCGTCACGTGATCACAACTGAGCCAAAGTTTTTTCTCTCTCTTGCGCTGCAGAATTGTGGGTAATCGTCTCCTCTGCTGGGTCTTAGTGCGCGTCTCTTACTGGTATAATCAACATCCGTGCTGTACTGTTCACTATAACACTGTGACCACATGTGTGCCTAAACTATATTTTATTTTGTGTCTTTATGCGTGTGTGTACAGTGCGCGTTTAAAGCAAAAGCAAGTCTCATTAGAGAGGTTAAAAATCAATTTTCTCTCTCTGCTAAAGGCTCAGCCTGTTCTTTGTGTCTGTGTGCACGCACATCATTGGACACTGTGCCACACATACACACACACAAACTCACACCAACCCCTCCTACTTTCGCCTTCACAGACACACACATCTCTACACAAATCCTTATCTCTCTGCTCTACACAGAAACACTGCTCTGTCGCGATTCTTTTCAAAGGTAAAGTGCAGGTTAATTTGTTTTATTT
>JAQQZT010000037.1:24804537-24823024 GCA_030068275.1 Clarias platycephalus | reverse complement strand
ATTATAGTTGCGCGGGGGGCGCGTGAAGTTTTCTTCTTCCTAGGGGGGGCATGACAGAAAATAATTGAGAAGCACTGGGCTAGATGGTGTTCTCAAATTGCCCATAGTGTGTGTACGTGTGTGCCCTGCAATGGATTGACACCCCATCCAGTCCTAAGTCTCCTGGGATAGGCTCCAGGCCCCCTGCGACCCTGAATACAGGATTAAGTGGTATAGAAGATGAGTTAGTGAGTAGTTACTATATGCACTAGTATGAAAATGGATACCGAGCACAGATCCTGCCTCCAATTTTCATCTTATGCACACACACACACAAGATGGTGCCCCTTTTCAGTGAGTCCAACATTTGACTAGACAAGAACAAAAAAAAGAATAAAAAAGGGAATCAGTGGTGATATGTATCCACATGAATTAACTGTCATGAATACACATTTTTATCAGTTCTACAAATATTCACTTTGGTTCCAACATTCAATTTGCCATTCTCACTATGAAATAGTAACGCAGCTTCATAAGGTAGCTGTTTTAGTAATACTTCATGTGACCTTTGAGACTTGATGAGATGAGAGTCAGCCTTCTCAGGGCTCTTTCCTGTTTAATAGTCAGGTTCCTCTGCCCTCTCTCTGCACATTATGCTGCCTTGCTATTGATTAATTCTCTGACCAAAGAGAGCATCCCACTCTCCCCTTAGGCTCCCGCTATCCTCATGGGTAGTATAATGAATCTCACTTCTGGGGATTGGCTAAAAGGAGCTGCTTGACATTTATTTCCTTTATTGATCACTGGTTAGTTGAAGAGGGAGTGGCAACGTTAATAGGGCACTATTTCTGCCAGATTCAATTACCATCTGATAAGGTGAGTATTTTCATAGGGATGTATTTCATTTTCAAATACATCATCAGTCATTTCAAGACACCCGTTATCTATTGTATTAAGATTTTACCATAGCCCCTAAGCAGTTTAGTGCTTAGCAAACAGTTTTATTTCTTACATGGCTAACAAGGTTGGTTAATTACATAAATCAAAATGCTGAATTTGCTGGTTTCAACTTCAATCTCGTAGATTTATATGAAATAAATCCAAGACACAGAGAGCATCCCACAGACCCAGCTTACAGCTCCTGGGCTAAATTGTTTGACCTTCATGTCTGGACTGATATAAATGTTCTTCATTACAGAGCACCTGGACTTGTACAGGCGCTATAGAGCTGCCTGGTCTATTCTCAAATCTATGAGCCAAGCCATACACATTCTGACCCAAGAGCTCGTTAATCATCCTTAGGGCCTCAGTATCTCAGACTCTGAAGCTTTCATACTGTTATTGTAAGCTGACCAAGTCCTTTCTCTACCTCCTCCTCTGTTGCAGTATAGGACATCTCTTTCTTTTCAACACGGTGTCTCATTAGGTGAAGCTCTATCCACCACCCCCACAGAATCCTGTTTTCTTCACTACCTCATCCCTTGTGCAGTTTGTCTTATCGGTCACACTGATAATTTTTTTTTGTGTTTGGCTTGCTGTGCTTGAAGCCCAGCTGTTTGTTTGAATCCTTACAAGCTTCTCAGTCTTGTAACACATATGAGGATTTTATCAGGCCAGGTGGGTAACAGCTGTCTGCAGTGTTATTTTTTTTTTTCTCCTTGTGTTAATTTGATGCACATGACTGGTGCAGAAACACATTGACACTGGGGATGATGTTTTTAATTTTAAAAGGCTCACTTGATAATAGCGCTGATGTGTCACCACCAACGGCAGCTGACCCTTGTGTTCTTTGCATTTGCTCACCACTCTGTTGTATTCGTTCCTGAGTCACATTCTTCCTGTGGAGCTAATCCCCCAGTCCCCGTGGTGTGTTGACAAACTTGCTCTATGCTGAAATGTATTTGACATCACAAAACAACTATCAGCATTTGGATATGTATTCATCATATGAACATTTACTCATCCACCTGGTCCACACTGACCGCTACTATCACAGACTATAGAATTAATATATAAGAATATGAACATTATTTCTGTAGAAACACTTATCGTGCATTTAATTAAAACAAACACTTGCTGCTGTTAAATTTTTTACATTAAAGATTTTATTTAATATCACTGTGAATTATGACTTACATCATGCCTACTTGATATAACAGCTTGCTATTTTAGGAATGTGAGACAGCAGCAAAGGTCAGCATCATGAGATATTGTATTTCTGCAAAGATTAACAGATATCCTAAGATCAAATGTATATTAACTTAATATACATTTGATCTTAGGATATCTGTTAATGAGATTTTCCAGTATAGTACGGCCAATGTGTCTCTCTTTTCGAATAAACTTTAACATGTAGTTGGCCGTACTATACTGGAAAATCTCATTCAAAACACAAAACAGCACCATACTATATGTTTGATGTTATAATTAATGATGTATGTAACATTATATCTATGTATAATTTTATAGATCTAGAGAACTTCAAAACCCAGCCAAGAAGTGCTGTTAATGTAAGAGAAGGCCAAGGTGTTGTTCTGTTATGTGGAACCCCACTGCATTCTGGAGGTAAGCCTGATTATTCATATATTTTACACTTTGCTTGGACATTTAGTAGGTAACATGTACAGTATGACTAATATTACAGAAAGCTAACTATATACTATAGATATTTGGACTGCTGCTTGATAATGCATCATTACAAGCAAATTATCTTCTTGTAAGGCCTATTTGAAGACTGAGGAAGTGAAATCATTAAGATATGTTATGGATGAGGAAGTATGCAAATAAATAATAGAGATTTAAATCACAGCTCAATACGAGACAAAAGCAAGTGAAAAACGTTATTTTGCATCTTGATGAATTAACTTCACTTCATCATGGTTTAGGTCTGAGTCACAGCTGTTCTGTTCTACTTTACATGTTTAACATCTTCTTGGCCAGCTGATGGAACCTAAAAACTGGGACTGTTATTCAGACATCAGTAATTAGAGAGGAGTTTTAATAGCCTAAATGGAAATGACAGATCAGCGGTGTGAAACATTCATTTCAATTTGAGATTGCAGCAATTATGAGAACAGATGAGACTTCAGAAATTAGAAGACATGGGACTTGTTTCATCGGACAGCAATTAGGATTTGTAGAGATAATTAGTCTGTGATTAATCATGTGCTTAGTTGGAGGACAGGAAATCCAGGATGTACTACAATATACAGATATGGACTGGTAATGTTCTAATAATTTCAGAAGCTTACGGGGGTATAATCATGTCAATGAATGTAGTACTTGACATCAGTTAATTTGTAATCACTTTGCATTATACACTGATCAGCCATAACATTAAAACCCAATATTATTAAGCCCAAGATTGTGTCAGTTTTCTTTAATCCACCTGGGCAGCTCTGTCCCCTTAGGGCATGACTCCATAAGATCTCTGTGGGTGTGCTGTGATGTCTGGCATCAGGATATTGGCAGGGTACTCTTGGTTGTGAGGTAATATTATAAGGTAAATATTACAAGGCAAAACATTATGACCAATATTGTGTGGGTTCCCCTTGTGCCACCTGGCCCCTTTCTGGCCCCTCGGGCTATGACTCCAGACCCCTGGATGTGCAAAGTTTGGAGGTCGGATCTTAAACTCTTTGCCTGCCCATACAGTATGTGGCAGGCTGTGATGCACTGGGTGTTGTGATTGGTTTCTATCGTGGACAACATTGATTTTTTTTTAGCATATATACTGTATACTGTATACTGTACGTGCACACACACACACACACACACACACACACACACACACACACACACACACACACACAAACCATGGATGCTTGATCAGACGTAACATTATGACCACTGTTAGTTGAACTGGTGACAGAGTGATGGACACCCTAAGCTTATGGATGGCCAAAGGCCAGCTAATCCAATCTGATCCCACAGGAAATCCAATGCAGTACAAATCATAAAAAAAGTCAGTGCTGGCCAAATGCTTGTACTCAGGACCTTTAGCGTATGGCTGTAAAGGACCTCTAGGATTTGCTGTGGTGTCTGAGTTGTGGGGGTGGGTGCCTCCCTGGATTGGGCTTGCTTGTCCTGTGCACTCCATGGATGCTTGATCAGGATGGGTTCTGGGGAAGAAGCGTCAACAACCTTGAAGTCTTTGCCTACTTAGCCCCATGTGTGGCAGGCTATAATGCACTGCGTTTACTACTGTAATACCTTTCTGTCATATAAAGTACTGTGCAAAAGTTTTATACATTTTTGAGGAAATGCTGTAAAGTATAGTTTAAAAAATATATTTTCAGTTTTTTTAAATGCAAAAAGCTAAATCAAATCAATATTTTGCGTGACTAGCCTTCGACTTCAAACCAGCATCAATATTTGCGCAAAGTCAGGTGTATGATTAACCAATTATAACAAGCAGGTGCTAATGAACATCAATTTCATATGTAGTGAAACTTAATCCAGCCGATGACAGAGAAATCATGTTTACTTTCCTTCTACATTTGAAGATGTCCAACTGTAAAGCAAACAATGTTTGGAAACCAATAGCATCCAGGTACACTCATCTATAGTCTTTATAGAAGAATTGCGTCCAAAGCCCATACAGTACCTTCGACATGGAAATAAGGTCATGCGACTATTCATGAAAACAGAGGAACTGTAGGGCAGAAAAATATCAGCAAGTGCTAGTGATCAGTGAAAATATTAATATTTTTATAGCAGGTTGTTTGCCAAAGGGCTGGAAATGGCTACAATAACAAGTGTCTGCAGGCAACTGCGAAGCATGCACAAGGTTCCTTGTAAGTTTAAAGCTGCATTTCTGCAAATGAAGTTGGAGATTTTGTCAGGTTTAATGGTGTCCTCAATTCTCAGGACTGCATGCAGATACTTATCCATCATAATGGACAATACCACCAGGGAGATGTTTGATTGGCCCCAAATGTATTTTGCAGCAGGACAACAACCTTGAACATACAGCAAATATCATTAAGAACTATCTTCGAGGTAAAGAAAAGCAAGTAGTCTTTGAAATGATGGTTTGATCGCCACAGAGCCCTGATCTCAACGTCATTGAGTCTGTCTGGGATTACATGAAGTGACCTAAGGATTTGAGGCAGCCTCCATCAACAGATGTTTTGTGGTTAGTTCTCCAAGATGTTTGGAAGAATCTACCTGCTGAGTTCTTTCTAAAACTGTGTGCAAATGTACCAAGAAAAATCAATGCTGTTTTGTAGGCAAACGGTGGTTGCACCAAATACTGATTTAATTTATTTTCTATTCGTTTGCTTTCCATTTTGTTAAATGATGAAAAAAATAATAAAAACTATAAATGCTTCTATTTTTAAAAACATTCTCACTTGACAGCATCCTTTCACATTGGCCTAATTTACAGCACATCAGAATAGAGACGTTATGAAGGCTTTACAGAGCATAAGTAGACGACACATCTTAACATCAGCTGTTCTAAGGAGAGTATTGAATATTTTCGATGCCTTCAGCATTGTTTTACAATGTAGAAAGTAAAGAAAATCAGGGAAGACCACTGAATTAGAAGGATTGTCTAAACTTCAGGTTTCAGCTTGCTCTGAAAACCCTGAACCCTCTGAATATTGTCAATTTCCCTACAATTTTTTATAACTATCTATATTAATCTCTAGAGATTAATTAACTGCCTAAAATCATTTTGTTATTTCTATACTATGCAATTCTCCGTTTCAATTTTTATACCATGCATATAAATATTCATTCTCCAGGCAAAGAATGTAGCTAGTGGCAGTGTATCCTATTAAACATTCTCTATTGCATTTCATACATGACAAACCTATCGATTGCTTGCTTGGAGGAGGGAATGTGTTCTGCTGAGAAATATATTACATTCTGATTGGGTTGAAGCTCCAAATCAGAGAGTGTATTTCTACTTACCAGCAGAGTTGAGTATAATTGAAAAGAAAGAGATTTAAATCAAGCAATAAATGGAGAATGATTTGTTAAGAAGAGTGTTAGTTAGCCTGGCAGAAAGCTATTTCAGCAGGAATCTATAGGAAGTCTACAGTGTCCCAATTCAGATGCTCTGAGAACTAGTAGTGCTAGTCTTTATTTATGAATTTATATGTATTTCTGTATGTTCATAAACCGTTATACATGGTGTGTTCTATAGTACATTGTTGTCCAGTGTCAATACAAAAAAAAAAAAAACTTAAATTCTCCTAGAGCCCTTAAAGCATTTTTTTTTGCTCATTAATTAATGTACCCTGAATGGTATCAAGGTTGTGACATTTAGAATTTTCTGACCCAATTTGCTTCAAAACTATCCAGGCAGTACCACCTCTTGAGCCCACGATATCTGACCTCAAACTTACTGTTGTTCTTGAGTAGTCAATTTGTAGCTCAACAAAGAAATAGGCTGCAGAGGTGGTCTCTGTGTTATTAGTTTCAGAGGGGTCTGTGTTTGTTTGGAGTATTCACATATGTGCAAAGAAATGTGTTTTTGACTAAAAATGACCAATTATGAAAACATGCTTAGTGAAGCTTTTGAAATGAAATATATAAATTAATCAGTAAATAAACATAAACAATAATAATAAAAAAATCTAAAACAGTGTTATTGTATTTAAAAAATTATATATATATATATATATATATATTACAGTGAGCCATATCATATCTCAACATCACAGAAATAAAATGGTCATATGCCTACATATATAAATTGAAGTGTAATTTTTGACAGCTAATTTGTAATTAAAGTCTGACCTATTTAAATTACTCTGCCTGACTAATGTACAGTATAATAAATCCAAAGTATATTAAAGGTTCACTTGAATTTAAATTGTGAAAAAATGCACAATATTCTTTTTCTTAGATGCGCTGTATGTACAGTATACTGTAGCAATTAAAAACTGAAAACTAACTAATTTCCAACTTATTAAACAACATGTGTGGGCTTGTAATATAAGGGAACATAATTAATATGTACTATCTTTAAGTTTAATTGATTAAAAAGTTACATTCTGGTGTTTTTCATGCTTTGGAATTTAATTATTACTAAAAGTGTATGTTTTAAATGTAAATGCAGGCTGCATAATATAGCATGATTTGTGCACTGTATAGCATTTATACATGGAAACAATGCAAGGAGACAAAACCAACTTTGTGCCTGTGGATAGCATTTAAACATATATTTCTCACTGATCATCTGATTTCTCATTAATTTTTCAGTGTCTGTGAAATCCTTATTTTTGATATTTGGACTGCTTTCATTCCAAATTACACTGTTCATAAATGGCAACCTTTGTATTTATCATTCTCCTACTAAAATATTCAAACAGAATTTGATGACAAAAAAAAAAAAAATTCAGTGGTACCATATGAACGCTCTGCCTAGCAGATGTTCACCTTAATAACTAACATTTTACAAGAAATTTGCCCCAACATGCGATGCATTTTAGGCATATGAACGGCCGAGCCGGTTGTGCATCCTTCCGGCTGTGTGTGCATCTGGTTGTGCGTACTTTCAGTAGCCGATCAAAACTTGTTTACATCACTGGAAAGCCTTTTGTGTGTGGGGGTTTTTCTGTTTTTTTTTTCCCTTTTCTGCAAGACATAGCACCATGGGTCCCAAGAATTTTATGAAAACGGATCCATTTTCAGTATTGTTTTTAGAGCAAGCAGTGCCAAGAGGAATCATAATTTAAGGTTACATGCGGTTTAATGTATATTTATTTCAGATTTTACTTGATTTACATGTCTTTTCTAAATGTTTTGACTGGTTTTATATATATATATAAAAAACAATTATATATATATACTGTATATATATATATATATATATATATATATATACACTATAATATAATTATAGTGTTGGAAATTGGTAATATTTGTAATATTTCTGGGTGGCTGGAACAGATTATCTTCATTTACATTATTATCAATGGGAAAATGCATTTCGCAATACGAAATTTACTTTGCCTTACGAATTCACCTCCGGAACAGCTTAAATTCATATGCCGAGGTACCACCGTAAGTAATTTTAGTCAGTTGTTTTTTTTATGCCATTCAAAATTAATATAAAACATGTAAGAAAGATTCATTTCATATTCATTATGAACGCAGTTGTGCTGTACACATGGTTCTTCAAGGGAATAGGAATGTATGTAGTTTGATACCATTGTATCAGGTTTGATCACACATCTTTTTAATATATCCACACAAAACCAAAAAGTTTGTTTCTTTGTTTTTACATTTTCAGCTTTGCACCATGTTTCCACCTGCACTGAGTATGCATAAAAAGTCTTCTTTTAAAAAAAAAAATACTACTGGTGATTTCAAGCATGATTTCAAGCATGTTCTTTCTTGTATGTATGTATTGTGTCATTCTATAATTTGAGTTACATTTCTTTCATGAACCTTTCCTAACAGTCTGTTAATAAGCATATTTATTCTAAAAATAAAATAAATGTGATGTTATAATATCACACAAATGTTATGTGCATGTTTCACCCATCTTGGAAATTATCACAATGTTGCAGAATTTACCATTTCTTTCCATGAACATTTTTGTAGTTGAGGATTTCTTGGTTTTAAAATAGAATTTTTGCTTAATAGTCAAAATGCTAATAAACTGTATATTATAACTGATTTTCTCATTTTAAATATTTTTATATATCAGTTTGTTATGGCCCAAGTCCTCTCTTTCCAAGACCTCTTTTGGATGCTCAGTCACTCGGTCAGTAATCAGAATAAATCCTTTTCAGGCCACATTTCTGGTTTACTGACAGGTAAACCACACCTTGATGCATCTGCTACTCATGTCTGTCATCAAAAGAACTCAGTTTCCAGCTTTAGAATTTGATTTTCATTTTTCCTCTTCTTGCTTTCCCTGTGGATGACACAGACACACATATACAGTACCATGACAGATCTCTCTATCCTTCCCACCTCTGCCTTTTTTTCAGAGGATGTAAGAAGGTGAGTCAGCCAGGCATGAACAAGGCCAAGCGAACCAAAGCCAGTGTCCTGAGAATGGCAGTGAGGCACTTTTAATCTAGTTTGTTTCGCTCCCTTTGTCCTGTCCCTTCTGAAGAGCTGGACTGTTTACTGAGCCCTGCTTGCCCAAGGCAAAAGTAGAAGTGTGGGTACTGTGTGAGCATCTCCAGCTAAAGGATAACAATTGCCTAAAGGTGTCATTGGTTTAATATTCAGGTTCTACTTACTTCTCTGCAATTATTACACACTGTCAATCAAGTTTTATAGTGATTTTAGAGTTATTTGACTTTGACCCTCAACTACTATGTACTTCAACGATATTTGAAGAGAAGTGGAAACACTGTCTATAATAGCATGACCCCATCATCTGACCTGAACCCAGTCAAGCTGCTCTGACAAGAGATGTAATAAAATGACTAACCAACTCCAAGAATCACCACAGAGCTGCTCAGGGAAATGTTGGGGGCAAAATACACCTTTTTACAGCTTTTAATTTAGATTTATACACCAATTCTTCAGCCTCGTAATGCAATATAGTATTTACATTGATCAGATATAATATTAAAACAATTAACATTAAAACCAACTAGCTTTTATGTACCACTTGTGCCACCGGGTTGGCCCCTTGGTAGTTTGGTTCAGCCAGTGTGGTTCAGTTCACTTGTCAGTGGTGTCATGGCTGATCAGTGTACTGTATATTGGTGTATAACAGTGTATGAGCTTTTAAAATCTGGTAAATCATGCAGCTCAAAAAAGCATTTTAATCACTCGATATGTATGACTATTTATAGTGAAAATATAAATGGAACACTTCTTTACAGTATACGTACAAAACATTTTGTAACAAAGTAGGTTGACCTTATGATTTTAATTTTTTCCCCCAGAACTTACGTTCGCCTGGGTCTTCAATGAGTACCCGAACTTTGTCCAGCAAGACAGCAGGCGCTTTGTGTCCCAGGAGACTGGAAACCTTTACATTGCAAAAGTTGAACCATCTGATGTGGGCAACTACACATGTGTCATTAACAACAGCATCACCAAGGATAAAGTGCTCAGTTCACCCACTCCTCTGGTGCTGAGAAATGATGGTAAGATCTGTCTACATACCAGACAATCCTTGATGGCTGGCTTTGAATGGGATACAATCTGAGATTTAAAGGAAGATGCCTTTTCAAGAAAGGTCGCTTTTTTAAAAGGTTGCTTGAGATGTTTTTTCTTCTAAATGCCAGGTCTTTGAAGACTGAACTGTTGCCTTTTAGGGAGGCTAACATGTAGTACTGACAATGACACACAGAGGCCACATTTCCATCTGAGATGGGTGCTAGTTTACTGAGTGAATTCTCTAAATCTTTCATAGACATCTTGGCTGTTTTTTTTTTTTTCCAAATACACACTATCCTGGCACTTTCTTTGTTATTGTCCCCTTGTCGTTATTTTGCCTGTATACTGTACATGAATATAAAGAGCATATGCCATAAATCATTGATGAACTACACAGCAAGTATGTATTTGTGTTGTTTGCCTATCACAGGTGCAATGGGAGAATACGAACCCAAAATAGAAGTTCATTTCCCAGACACTGTGCCTGCCGCGAAAGGATCGTCTGTGAAACTAGAGTGCTTCGCCCTGGGGAAGTGAGTTGTGTGTGTATGTGTGTTTTATCAAGCAGTAACGTTAATCGGGGGATCACATCCATGTCTCGATAACATGTACTTTTATTTATTTTTGATACACTGTTGCAGGTCCTTTGAAATTCAAGATTATTCCTTTAGAGACTTTCCTAATGTGATTAGCTGTCTGCAATGAGGACTGATTATTTATTTATTCATTTATTTATTTACTTTGTTTTATTTAATAGCATGCATCTTATTTTAATGGCTGCTTTTCACAGAGTGCTAACACAAAAGATTTAGCTTTTAAATAGTGTGGAAAACAAGTCTGATGCATCCTCTGTGAGGAAAAGTGTTCATCATTTAGTGTGGAAAGAAAAACAACACATTTTTTTTTTTTTTTACAGAAGAGGGGATTACAGCCTTTTAGAAAACAAATAGCTACATTAGTCACAACTGTTGAGCAGAAAAGTTCATGGTCTCCAAAAGCAGCCCCAATCTAAACATGTGAACCATTTGAGACATACTGTACTAGCAGGTTCCTGTAAACACTTGAGCTCTAGCCAAATTTGTTCTTTCCCTCTCTTTCCCACAGCCCAGTTCCGAAAATCAGTTGGAGAAGAACCAATGATGTGCCATTCCCAAGTAAAGTCAAATTGAGTAACTCCAATGCTGTTCTGGAGATCCCCAGATTCCAGCAGGAGGACACGGGGACATATGAGTGTGTGGCAGAGAACAGTCGAGGAAAGAATGCAGCAAAAGGCCGTCTTTCTTTTCATGGTAAAGGAGCTTGTTGTAATTGTTGTATCTTGCATTAAAGTTTGTTTGTAATATTAATGTATTTGCCATGTTCTGTGTGAAGGAAATCAGGTCTGCTTATGTTGTTGGACAACTGTGGTGCTTCTTTTAATCCAGATTGCACTTCTCCACTTTGGTGAGATTTGGAGAAATTTGTTAATTTGTTAAGGTTTTGTAAAACCCTAAGAAAAAAAATTGTCTTTTGGCTTTTTGTATTTTCTTCCCTACTCGTGCACAAATGCATGTTATGACAAGCTTCCGCTTTCATTACGATGCATAGATCTGAATGTGATGAGTGTTACCCTCACACTGTCATCTGTGTTATTACTTAGAGCAAGGTCATGTCATGACAAGTCTGTCAAATGACTCTTGTACTCATGAGGGGCTATGATGTTGCATGACACATATGATGAAGCAGTGATGATGCTGTCATAAATTAGGACATCAGTGACATGTCCTTCTCAATCTTTAGACTTAGCATTAGCAACAAGCAAAAACTACAACCTACGGAAATACACTGGATTCAAAGCGACTGGATATTTTCCAATTCTGAATAACACCAAATAACCTCTATTAGTCTAATTGCATACCTTATACCGACTAATAACCTGTATTAATCTAATTACAAACCATACACCAACAAATAGTGCAGTTCTCACATATATTTAGTCTACTCCTTCAAAAGTTGCGCTGTGCTAATAACAGGAAATCATGAGGGAATTTTGGGTCTTATTGACATACTTCAAAATTATTTTTGAGATTATTTTTGAAATGCAATTATACCCAGCATTAATTGAACTCGCAGTCAGTACACAGGCCCCACAGGGTGTCTGCCAGGCACTCGGATAATAAGGCTGTGGAACGAGGTCAGAGGATTTATTTGTGTGCTGAAAGGACAGAGCGTGCCTTTGGTCTGATAGAATTGTCATTCTGTCTGGAGAGAGGGGGCGTTTCATTCCAATAGCCCAATTCATAGCCATTATGCTTCTATGAAATGAACAGCCATTGTTGGATTTTTTTTATTTCGACTCCAATCCCACACTGCAGGATAATATCCATTCGGAAGTGAAAACTCCACCTAGAGAAAAGAGACCACCTAGGGGAAGTCCTTGTTTTCTAATGAAGAGACATTTATGCAGATAATGTTTTTCTTATATTAAAGCATGGGACTTATCTTCATAGTTTTGGGGATTTCATTGAAAATAGAGACAGAGGGAATAAAAGGCTTATACTGGGGAATGCATATTTGGAACTGAATTTATATGTTTCACGCATGGTTAAAACTAATACCTAATCTCCACTGTAAGAAAATAAGGCATGGGAATTCAACTTGTGTATATACAAGTTAACAAGTTTTTGCACAAAATGCAAAATAGTATTTTGCATTTTGTGTTTTTTTTTTTTTTTCGTATGAGTCTCAACGGTGTTTATTGGCATAATTAGATTGACATCCTTGCAAAGAGTCATTAGTTTTTAACTGCTTTTGTCTCTTTATAGCAAAGCCTCATTGGCTGCAGATCATAACAGCCACAGCATTGTCGATTGAGGAGAACTTATTTTGGGAGTGCAAAGCCAATGGGAAGCCCAAACCATCATACAACTGGCTGAAGAATGGAGAAACACTTATATCTGAGGTACAGTGAAACTTCTAGGAAAAATCTAAATGTGAGCTTAATTCTTAACCTTTTGAAGGTCAACATCAATATCTGGTTAAGAAGGTTCTATGGTAAAAATGAATGACTGCTGTGAGAAAATAAGGAAAAAATAGGATAAATAAACTAAAAGAAACATCATGGGAAATAGCTATTAAGGTAAATTTCCTGTTTGTTGATCATTCTGTTTATCTTGCCTGCTTTCTTAAAAACTCATGCATTTATCTTTATGGACTTCATTATTGCACACTTCACTTCGTTCATTTATTTATGGACACAAAGCCTATCATGGGAACACTAGCCATAAAGAGGGAATATAACCTGGATGATGTATGTAAATCATGCACATACATTTACACACTCATTCAAACCTTGGGGCTATTTATAGTAGTGGAGCCACATAGCAATATGTTTTGGAGGTCAGAAAAGAAACAGAAGAAGCCAGTTGAAACCCCTGCAGACATGGCTTGAGCTGTGGTTCTCAATCCTGGTCCTGGAGGACCACCTGCCCAGCATATTATAGTGTTCTCCCTGCTTTACATCCCTACTGTATGTCTATTCAGAGACAGCTGTTAATTAGATGATTAGTTAAAGCAGGTGTGCTGGGAGCAGAAAAAAAAAACACTAAATTGTGCAGGGCAGGGGGTCCTCCTTTGTTGGAACCAATAGACTAGACCCTGCAAAACTATGTTCAAATGGCAACTCATTAAACGAGGATTGAATGGATAATATTCAATCCTACAAACATTATTCTGTTTTGTTCATTTGCTTGTGTGGTTCCATTGAAATGTGTGTGATATATGAAAGAACACACTTTACCATATGTATTTTCTCTCTTTTCACACCACACCACAAACAATAAATCATCCATTAGTGGTGCATGATATATAAAATCTATTCAGAATTCAGAGGCCCTCATGTACTGTACAATGTTTCTTCTTTTTCTTTTTCTTCTTCGTTTTGATTTTTATGTTGTTTTTTTGGTCCCGTCACATGAAATTTATCATGCCGTAAAGGAAGGAACAAAACAACAATACCCACAATGAATGTGGTCTGTATTTGGAGTTGCAATAACCTCTCTATTTATCCTCTCTCACTCTCTGCCTTTCTCTCTCTTTCATGCTTCTATTGTGCTGACCTCTGGTTTTAAGAATGCCTAATGGACTTAAAGCTCAGCCATGCCATTAGCCTCTCCTGTAGCTCGATACACTTTCGACCAACCCCTTTCACGTGTCTGACCGATCGCTCACAGTAAGATGAATTGCTTATAAGTGTGCCACAGCTATTGTCAACGGTGCTTTTCTGTCCTCCAAAGCTGAGGGTCAGCGTTTTTGTCCCCAGGCCCCTAATCTATCTTAATTCCAACATGTCTCTATCCCCTTCTCATCTGTAGACTATAGCCCAAATATCTTTGCAAAATTAGAGTGGAACTATCTCTTTCTTTCTCTCTCTCTCTCTCTCTCTCTCTCTCTCTCTCTCTCTCTCTCTCTCTCTCTCTCTCTCTCTCTCTTATATTCTCTAGTGATGGGTAATACTGCTGCTTTTCTTTTGGAGTCAGCAGCAGTTACTCCCAAGACTAGCATACAATATTAGTGTGAACATTTTTTGATAATAAATGGGTGAAATCTTGGTATACTTTTTGTATGAGGTACTGTACACTACTTTTTTCATATTAAATGTAATTTAAGTTATGTTGTTAAAATAAATAAATGGGAACAATTTTTTTATTGTGACATGCTGTAAAATAATTTAAGCTACAGTAATAGCCCCCACAGCAACCTCATTTCTCCTCTCATCTGTTCCAACCACTCAGCATCCAGCATCCCCAGTATCCTAATAACCAGTCCGCCACCATGTGCACTTGTTTCTTACTGGTTCATGCCTTAAGTTAGGTGTTTATTATGGTTGAATGGATAATCGGTCACTGTGTGGCTTAACAAGTAAAAAAAACAGGTACAGGTACTGGGCTGAAAATGAGTCCTTCAGGAAGGCTGGAGAACTATTCCTGAAGACTACATTAAGAAAAAAAATAACAGATTTTTGCACAGTGATTTTCAAATATTAGCCCTAATTTGGTACTTCAGTAATGATTAACTCTATTCTTGCAATTACTGTTCTTCATTATCGGAAATGCATAAAACATACATGTAAAATTTTGTGTGTGTGTGTGTGTGTGTGTGTGTGTGTGTGTGTGTGTGTGTGTGTGTGTGTGTGTGTGTGTGTGTTCCCCACAGGGCCGGGTGCTCATAGAGAATGGCGCTCTTACCATCTCCTCACTGACTCTGTCTGATGGAGGCATGTATCAATGTGTGGCAGAGAACAAGCATGGCGTCATTTATATCAGTGCTGAATTAGTGGTGTTAGGTACGTTTCACTCTGCAGAAGAAAATTTGCCTGAATCTCACTTTTCAATTTTTTAAACTCTGTATTTTTTACAGTCTTGTGCCATTAGCTAAATAACAATCCATGAAGAGTGCATGTGTCATTGGTTACCATTACAAATTATTATTATTATTATTTAGACTGATAAATCAAGCTCACTTGGTCATGCTAACAAAAACATGCAACAGCATACAGTTGTGCAACATCCAGTATTTTAGTGATATCGTTGTGATCAGCAATATCCTCTTTATTGTTCAAGGTTATAATGTTTCTCTGAAAAAATCTGAATAGTGCTTCTATCCAGACTAACCTTGTAACTGGGTAACATGCTGATGGTGAAACCAAGATAGAAATCAAAGTGTGGCTTTCTAAAGCTCTTGTTTCTGTGTTAAAATCCCAATGTTTCACCTTAACGCAAATCATAGGATCATTCCACAAACTGACACTCTAGTCATCAGTGATGCTATTCATAAGGGTGCTTCCTTTCCAACATCATATTTTCCCTTATATTGATTTGGACTCTTTGACCAGCTTTGTGCTGTAGTCTTTTCTTTCTAGAGTTTGTGTGCATAGATCATAAAATATCGATCAGTGCTTTTTCCTATGCAACTGAATCCAACATAGCATGTTATGATGACTGATCCAAGACGGCTAGGTCATAGCTCAAGTACAAAAAGATGCGGAACAAGCTTCTGTAAGGCTATGGGTTTAATTTATTTTAAATATCTCCTAATAATTCCTAAAAGGCAGGAGCCTGTTTTTGCTGCAGAGGCTGCAGGGAATTATATTGCTGTGCTTCACTGTTTTTCTCCCAACGAGGCATTAAAAGTTTTCTGCTGTCCGAATTCTCTCTTTCCTGTCCAGCGTCACCACCCAGTTTTTCCAAGAGCTCCTTGAGGAGCGTGATGAAGGTTCGTGCTGGCACAGAGGTGATTTTGGACTGCAGACCACAAGCTTCACCCAAAGCCATCAGCTTATGGAAAAGAGGGAATGACTTGATCCAGAAAAATGAAAGGTAAACTAAAAATGGCAGCAGAAACACGTCACCCTATGATCTGAACTGTAGATTGTCAGTTTGAATCCCAAACATTCACAGCTGTGTGTGGCCAAAAGTCAAAGGAGCAAAACTGTTTTCATGTTCTCTGGCTGGAATAGACTACATATTACGTAGCTCTCCCTGATATCTGATTATGTGAGTTCTTGAAAGAAGAAATATAGCATATTCTTCTTTTCTTGAAGTATCAGAAGCAGATTAAAAAGATGTGGCTGGGTGACTTCACATGAAATTAGAGAAAGGGATTTTTACCTTATTTTTATCCACACAAGTCTTTATTTCACAAGGCCTTCTTTATCTATATTACTTTTATACACATTTTCAACTAATAAAGAGAAGAAACAGGTTAGGAAGAATATGCAGAAAGCTAATTGGAGTAATGCGTATGAAGTATGAATGTGTATTCACTGGCCAACCATTGTCATCTTTTTCAGATTCTCTGTCTTCCCCAACGGAACACTAAAGATTGCCAATGTGACTAAGCAAGACGGGGGCATTTACACATGCATTGCCAGAAACCAGTTTGGCAGTGCAAGTACGGCAGGCCGCCTGCTGATCACGGGTGAGTCCCTCCCAAATGTCATGCTTTTCACACAAAGTTCCCAAGTATTTAAGTTTGTGATTTAAAGTATCAAATATTTTTTTGTTGTTGACTTTGTTAATCTTCTGGTGACAGTTACTCATTATTCATTATTTATGCATGGGTCCTTACTTGGTTTTCAAGTGGCATGTTCAGAGGGAGGTAAGGCTGCCTGCTTTCCATTATAATCCACTTCATAAAAAAGTCTCCTTGGTAGCAGTAAATGTATGAAAGCTCACGATAAGGGTTGGCTTTATATTACTGATATTTCAGATAATGAAAAAAACAGCTTTCCACATGTGCCTGCCTGCAGACTATGTAATAACTCCTATTTGTAATATATACCTTATCAAATTTTGGCAGGATTATCTACCTTTGTTAATCTTCTTGTGTCACAGTTTTGTTTTGCTTTGTTTTTCTAAAGAGCTTTATACCAATTTGTTCTGGTTACATGTAGCCATTTGCTTAAAAAGGGAAGCTTATAGTGACCTAAGATTAAATTTTTAATTTATATATATTTTTTTGGCCTAATTGCCTACCACACTAAATAAATTAACCATGGAATGTAATCAATAAATGGGTAATAAATAAGTACTAAATAGACTCGCTAAGGTATGAGGTTTTAGTAATATACAGATACTGTTTTCTTAGTAAAGTGACAGAAGCTTCAATACATTAGCTTAAAGTACAATAAATACATAAAATAAAAGTTTGATGACATAATTAGAATTTAGAATCAGCTGTGTGGTGATGTGGGCAGTACTGCAGCTAATACTGTCACGACTCCCCAATTTGATCCCGAGTTTGGGTTACAGTTTGTGCAGAGTTTTGTACATCCAGCAGTAAGGTAGGCTGACATGCAGGTAGATGGACTGGCTACACAAAACTTCCTCTGCACTTATGCATAAGTGTGAGTCCTGTCAAAGTGTATGCTCACTTTGTGCCCAGCGTTAACTGGACAGACTTTGAATACACCAAGGCCCTAACCAGAATGCCGTACTTCTATTTACTGTAGATCTGCCTGTTACATAGACCTAATGTCCCTGAGGAGACACACTGGCAAATGCCATAAATGTAAATGTATATTTTATGAAATAGTAATAGTAATAATATGTGCTAAAACATTTTTTGGTGATTATGTACTGATTTTATACTGATGTAGGTTGTCCATTCGTAAGTGGTTTGTCTTGCTTGTTTGTTATATTTCTCTTGAAACTCAAAATAAATAAATAAATAAATAAATAAATAAATAATAATTATGGCTAAAAGACTGCTAAAGGTATGAATTTTATTTTTGTTTAAACTTTTACAGTCACAGGACACTCATATACATAGAGAGGTTCACTAATGTTTAAATCCTTCACTGTTTCTTTCAAATTCAAATTCAAATTCAAATTTTATTTGTCACATACACAGTCATACACAGTACGAAATGCAGTGAAATGCT